>JADRCH010000040.1:11212667-11229376 GCA_019843965.1 Rhynchomys soricoides | reverse complement strand
CTTCTTCTTCTTCTTCTTCTTCTTCTTCTTCTTCTTCTTCTTCTTCTCAATTGCTGATTGATGGTAGAATGCCCATCCCATGTGGACAGTCTAATCCATGTACAGGAAGGCCTGTAATTGTATGAGAAATGCAGTTGAGAAATCCAGTAGATGAAACTATGTAAATGGCATTCTTCCAGAAATTCCTGCTTCTGAGATCCTGCCTTGGTTTCTTCTAGTGATGGACTGGACTGTAATATATAAGTCAAATAATCATTTATCTTTCCCAAATTTGTTTTTGTCAGTATTTATGCACAGCAACAAAAATTAAAACTAGAACACAGGATATAGGGTAACTTAATACCTAAGTGTACAGATATCAATGTTATTTTATTTCAGTATTGGGAATGAAACATAAGGTTTCAAACATGTAATAGAAGTGTTTTATTATTCACAAATCTGTTATAACTTAGTTCACTAACTGACAATCTCTTGCAAAGGGAAAAACAGGTTTCTGGAAGGGCGTGTCACTGGATATACAATCCATATTTAAAGACAGTTCCCAAGCCAAGCAGTACAAGGCCAACACAAAATGAACTCTGGTATTCTTGGAGGTGTTTTGTCTCATAATGCTTGGTCTGGGAAATTTTCTTTTCTTTTACCCTACAGATCTTTTGCTCATATATTTTGGTTTTCAGCTTTGTTTATGGGTCCTCTTTCAGTATGTACATGTGTCTCAGAAACTGTTTGTGTTTCTTGGGCTTTTTCTTCTGCGGTTTTTCATAATGCTTGTTTGTTTTTTGCCTTCTTTTTTAAAAAAAACATCTGTCTGTTTGTTTGTTTTAGATGCCTGTTTATTTTCTAATGACAGAGAGAAAGAAGAAGTGGGGTTTTGTGTGGGTTGGGAAGTACAGGAGAAATAGAACATCATAATCAGAATGTATTGTTTGAGAAACTATGTTTTCCATTTAAAAAAATAAAAAAAAGAATACTAAAGATCTTTTAACTAATTAATAGAATATTTAGAATATCTATAGGATTAAGTGGTCCATTGTAACAGCCAAGGTTACATTATATTATGTCATAACTGGTAAGAGAAATACAGCAATGGCAGAGGTATTCACAAATAACAGGGAAGGATGGAATTCCACTACTACCGTGGGTATATATCAAGCAAATTGTTGGAACTTGGCCTGCCAATTTGGAAAGGAAATAACTTGTAATGTTTGTTAAGAGATAGTAAGTAACTGCTCAATTATCATTGGACTCTTGAATTTATCACTTTTTTCCTTTCAATTCTTATGGACGTAAGGATGCAAGTCTGCATTCCTTTTATCAGAAGAGAATTCGGACCCTCTTAGAATTCAATTTTTGAGTTAATTAAGTCTGAGATGTGTAAGTGCAGTAGTTTAGCTCTGCAGTACAGTGTAGGGTAAATATATTCCCATACATTCTATAGCATCACTAGCGGTACATACAGAAAATGATGCAGACATTTAGATATGCCACATACATTATATGTTTATTTATTGAACCCATGAACAGATGCTACAATAGATAAACTGAAAGTAAAGAGAACTTGTTTGATTGAACCTTGTTAGCTTCTCCAGTGTTTCTGGATTCTCTCTATTTACTCACCATTTCAGCTACTCTAAGAGCATTCGGTAGAAGACAGAGTCATAAGAGGAGAGGGAGAGATGCATGGTAGGAGAGAAAGAAGAAAAAAAACAGAAATGGGGAAAGATAAAAAAAGATATGAAAAGAAAGGCTGATTACATGTACTAACTCTCCTTGATAAAACCAAAGATGATATAAACCAACATGCCAAGAAACTTCTAGAAAGTAAAGAATGCAGATATCATGAATTGTTACAATGCAGATGTTCATGTCACAAAATTATGTCATCTCATAGAATGAGGAAAGGCCCAGTTCTATTGACTAAGTGTGAGTGAGGGTAAAATTAACAGTAAGAAACTGATGCACAGATTTTCTGTGGTGTTTGTTAGCCAAATCAGAATGCAGATTTACATTTATAACTTTGCTGTTGCTGTTTATTTATTTCTAATAGCCTATTGTTTACTAAGTCAGAAGCTACCATGACAATAGCTATGATTTGCTGTAGCATCTTATCTTCTTCAGCAAGATTATTCAAAAACAGATAATAAAACTCAGAGATCTACTTAAGACAAAAGTTTACCAGAATGCATATAATTTTAACATTTCAATAATTTTGTAAGCCAGAGGGGGAAATTTTCTGCCCCCAGATCAACCACATATAACATATTTATTGATATTAAAAATTACAGATACTTACCCAGCCTTTACACCAGCAAAGTTTTCAATAACTGTCTTTTGAATGGGCTCGAGAGAATAATGGAAACTGAAGAAAGAAACTGAAGATATCAGAGGACAGAAAAACATTCAGATACACAGATTTGTAAGATCAATAATGTGAAATGTCCATGTACATAATGGATTATTATAAAGAATTTATGGAATGCAATGGTTGAAGTTTCAAACCATCATTCTGAGTTCAATAATCCCAACCCACAAATACAAATAGTTTTCTTTCATATGTGGTTGGTAGTTTTGCAGCTTTATATATATGTGTGCTTAAGTTGGGTCACTCACAGAAGGAAATAATCTAATAAGGGTCCACGAGTAATTTAAATTGAAGGAGACCAAAATAGAGAGGAAAATGAAATAATTGGACAGAGGGGGCTGAAATGAATAAGAGATGGAAGATCAGAGTAAAGGGAGAAGAATGGGAAGAAAAACTAACATTAAATACTTTTGAAAAATGCCATGTGGAAATCTATTGCAATATAAACTTCCTAAAATACACATGCAAAAGAGGTTTAGTTGCTATTTCTCAACAAAAGGGTGAAAAGTTCTTCCCCTATTCAACATATGCTGTCAAATAAATTACACACTGTCAGATATGGGTTACTTCATTTTCAGTTGCTCATAAGTACACCCTTCTAAAAATTTCCATCTTGATTATAAGTTCTTGTGATTTTTGTTGTTTTGTATTTTGTTTTTGACACTACGAATGTGAAACACAGCATATGGAAGAATCATGCTGGTATTCATCTGGAAGCTTGATCATGTTTTTTCTAGTCCTCAAAGTTCCTATGTTATGGGGTGGGATTAAAGAAGTTAAGAGACTTATCCAGGTAAGAACCCAGCGATCTATATTAACAACTCTCTTGGAAATATATGCCCACTACTGCAGTAATGGCATAAATATCATGGGGCTTTGGGGAATGATCAACTTTCTGAACTAATTTCAAGCCCACTTCACAAAATAGAACCCATGCCTGGTCTTTTTAACTGGATGAAAGCCCATTGCTTGGGACAAACATGTCTTGTTATGTTTTTATTGTTAATGTTCTTGTTGTCGGTTTGATTTTTATGATTGAATTTAGTATTAAACTGCACCAATACCCATGTTAAACCTTTATAACTACAGATTATTTCATCTCTTAACCCTCAAAACATCTTTATTTTTCCCAAGTAGATGCTGATTGATATAGAGACCCATACCCCATCAATATGCAGAGACCGTGGACTTGCCAGTTACAAATTAGAAATTTAGATAACATTTTCTACCTTCAAGTCTCAAGGATCAGTACATAAGATGAGGGTAGAAAAATTGTAAAAGCAGAAGGGATTAGATGTCTGCAATGAAATAGCATATACAGAACATGACAGCCCAATTGAGCATATAAACTCACAGGGACTTTGAATGCACACACAAGACCTGAACAAAGTTGAATGAGCCAATATACACACATGAGTGAAAGAAGAACTCTTGTAATCCCATCCCATCTAAGGAGCTATTGACAGTTGATAGCTACATAAGACAAAAGTATCATTTTTTTTTTTTTTGAGGGATCTGGATGTTGAAAGGATACCTATGCTACAGTAGATGACCCCACACTCATCTACATACAGACATCACCCAATGGATTCAATAGTTATTAAATTATAAAAAAATAAAAAAATAAAATAAAAGCAAGAAAAGAAAAGAAAGAATACGAACTTGAGAGAAAACTGTGAGGCAATCAGGAGAAATTAGTGGAAGGGAATGGAGCTGAATTTGATCAAATCACATATGCATATATGAATAATAAGTAAATGTTTTGAAAGAGTCACAATGTGGATTTTAAGAACGACTATGCTCAGATTCTTTCTTTTCTTAATGTGTCCTTTGATTATTAGGTGTATTTTGCATAATCACATTATGAGTACATGCTCTGGACTACTTATGAATGAACACAGTTTCAGTATGGCTAGTTTGTTGCTGACACCAATTTCTTTATTCCAAACACACCTGAAATATGGATTCCCTACCTATTGTTGAGATAACATTGCTGAGCACAGTGGACCTATTAACTTTTAAAAGAAATCACATATGCATTAAGTCTAATGCTTAGAGTTGATATTCATAACTATATACTTGGTCCTAGATCCCCAAATGAGTACTTTAAATGTGCTGGTTAGTAGGAAGGAAAAAGTCATAATATTCTCTGACCTACTTCCTATGAGAGGTAAATTGTACAGAATCAGCAAGGGAGACAGATACCTGCTGTGTGATTCACCGATTGGGAGGAATATGGAAGCAGCCTTTAACCTGAAACAACATTTGCTTTAAGTATGCAATTAGAATAGTGTCTTTAATCTCAGATATCCTTGAAAGAACTTTGTTCATTATATATACTATTATATTTTACAATACTAAATAGAGAAAACAGAATTGCTACAATGTCAGCTGAATAAACTACCATATCCCATCACTGAACATTGGAGATACCAGAAGAAACAGCTTAATAAAAAGGTTAAATAATTTCCCTATCTCTTGTTTTATAAATAATTTTTAAGATTTTGTTTTCTTATTTCATATGTTTGTGTTTGTGTACCATATTATGTTTGGTGCTCAAATAGGTTCTGGACTCTATATGGGTGCTAGGAATCAAACCTGGGTCTTTCACAACAATGAGAATTGCTTTAATCACTGAGCCTACTCTTTAGCCCAAAATTTCTATTTCTTAAACTATCTATTTCTACTTAAGTGCTTTTATTTATGCCTATGGAATTTGAATGGAAGACCAAACATGCTTGGTATTCACATAAAAAGATAACTAATAAGAAAGAAATTCAACTTCTGCAAAAATTAAGCCCTCAACACCTCCTAAAAACCTATAGAATACTAATAAAACTGAATTTCTAAAATAATGTCAATGTCTCAGAATAAAGATTAATTTATCCAAAAACTCTGTCATACAAGTACATTACATAAACAAGCCTATATATCTTTTTTCTTGAAGTAACACAAGGGTAATTTATGAAAATAATAGTGTATTATGGTAAACTTTGCTCACTACTATTAGGATTTAACAGTCCTCCTCTGTCATTCTAGTATTCACTGAATATAAAACTTTGGATCTTCAATGAATTAGGAAAAATTGTGAGATTTATAGCCATTATTTAAACATGTAGTGCAGTGTTTTTCAAATTTTCCCATGCAGTGACATTTTTCAGGTCATTAGAGAAGAATGGCCATTTTGATTTAAGAAGATGATTGTAGTGAGCAGGGAAGCCATGAGTAAGTGAAGTACTTACTGACTAAATGTGGATGTTGACCTGAGCACAGCCATATCAAGGGCTCCAAGGCACAGCCTCATAGGAAAATGTCAACAGTTTCTGTGGGGTAGGCTTGGGGAAATGGAGAAATGTCAAAACCTTCCCTATTGGTCTGATTGCAAATGTTAATAAGGTGTTCAGAAGATGTCCACCATAGCTTTCACTATTCTATTTTTATAGACTTAAGACTGCTTTTCTGCTGAAACTGCCTCTATCAAGATCAGCTAAACATGCCATTTGGCTCAGTTTCATATCATAAACATCGCTGTAAAAGCAACTTTTATTCACTTGATTTAATAATCATTTTGGAGGCTTACTGCTGAATAAGCTCACCCTTTCCAGTTCTTTCTGAACTCTGGCTGGCTGGTTCAACTCAGCTGTTCTGGCCCAAACTCCTTCCAAACTGACTGATAAAATCTTGCTTTTCCCAGTTCTTCACAGAGTAGCTCTGCTTGATGTCAAACTAACTCTGGCAATCTGTTCTAATCTTCTGAATTGGTCTTTCTGCAACCCGTCTGTAAAACTGCCCCAGTAAAAATTACCTCTGAGCTCCATGAACTGAATTGCCAGCAACTGAACTTCCGTGAACCCAACCACCTGCACTATCTCTCAGGTACTTCTTGAGTGCTGGGATTAAGGGCATGTAGTACCTCTCCTGGACCTAAGCTTTTCTCTACCTGAAACATAAACGTGCTTTTTACCAGGCTATCCTTGAACTCACAGATCTCTTGACTTTATCTCCTAAGTTTAAAGGCTTGTATGTATTCTGGCCACATCACACAGACCTAGAAGGTCTTTGAATATGATTCCTTTCCAGAGCAGCCAAATTGTTGTAGGTATATTAAATTAAATTAAATTGCCTTCTTGTTCATCTGTATATTATAACACTACCTCTTTAATCAGATGTACTCAATAATCCATCCCTCTGTTCAGTTATATATATTAAACATATTGAGCTTCCAGGGCACTGTGGTTTCTCCATTACAGATCCTAAACCACACAATCCCAATATCCCTGTGTTTCTCTGATTCTGTCTGTTTTTATTTTTATTTTTTTAGTCCTGTTATTGAGGTCCATCCTCCTGCAGCCTGGCTAGATGTGGTATTTGAATGTGCATTTCCAGTAAGTTGCTACATTATATCAAAATTACAGGTCTACACAGGGCACACCTGTCTATGTTTTCCATGGAAACAAATACAAAAAGGCAGTCAAGTCTCCTAACTCTTTTAAAAGGAAGACAGGAGACTGTATCAGGCCCACAGAGTTCCACTACAGATCTTTGTACAAGAGAATCACTGCAGAAGCCAATAGAGAAGGCTACCACAGAGAAGACTTAAGGATCTCTGAAGGTAACTTTTCAAATTTCACAGCAGTGCCTTTTCTTTTCTTTTATTTCTTTTCTTTTTCTTTCTTTTTTCTTTCTTTCTTTTTTTATTTTTTCTGTATAAAAATCACGGACTTTATTATACATTTAAAAAATCCAACAACATGTTTTTTGAAGCCTTGTCAGCAAATACATATTTTGACAAATGGAAAAATAAGTCCTCTGCTCCAAAGCTATACCATGATCACAAATCTAACTTTAAAGAGAGATGCTGAATGATTTTTAATGGTACACTGCAGTTGGTTAATATCATCAGTGAAAAAAAGAATTAATTCATTTACTTACATTACAAAAACCACAGAAGACATAAAGCAGTCTTACACGTACTGTCCACACTGAACTTTTGATTAGCCTCAGGCTATACTTGTGAGTAACGGACTTCAGATGTGTGAATACATGGGGTTAGTTGATAATTTATAGGTAAGAGTACTTTGTGTCTTACTATTTTTTCTTTTCTTTCTTTCTTTTAATTTTTTTTGTTTTCTTTTTTGTTTTTGTTTGTTTTTTTGTTTGTTTGTTTGGGTTTTTTCTCGAGACAAGGTTTCTCTGTGTAGCCCTCGCTGTCCTGGAACTCACTCTGTAGACCAGGCTGGCCTCGAACTCAGAAATCCGCCTGCCTCTGCCTTGCGAGGATTAAAGGCGTGTGCCACCACTGCCTGGCCTTTTCTTTTTCTATAATTAACTTTAATCGTGTTTCTTATAGCCCAGTCGTTATCCCCCACGTGTTGTGCCCTCCAACAGTTTCTCATCCCATTCCTACTCCCACATTTCCAAGAGAATGACCGCAAACCCTACCCCTGCTGCCCCCACAACCCAGCAGGCCTCCCCATTCCCTGGGGCATCAAGTCTTTCAAGGGTTAGGTGCTTCTTCCCCCATTGAGACCAGACCAAGCAGTTCTCTGCTGTGTATATGTCCAGGGCCACGGACAAGATAGTGTGTGCTGCCTGGTTGGTGGCTCAGTGTCTGAGAGAGCTCAGGGGTCCAGGTTAGTTGAGACTGCTGGTCTTCCTATAGGGTTGTTCTCCTCCTCAACTTCGTCTAGCCTTTCCCTAATTCAATCACAGGGGACCCAGACTTCAGTCCAATGGTTGAGTGTTAAGTATCTGCTTCTGTCTTAGTCCACTGCTTGTTGGGCCTCTAGGAGGGTAGCCATGCTGTAAGCACACTATAGCATCAGTAATAGTGTCAGGTCTTGGAGCCTCCTCTTGAGCTGGATCCCAATTTGGGCCTGTCACTGGAACCTCCTTTTACTCAGTCTCTTCTCCATTTTTGGCCCTGCAGTTTTTGTAGACAGGTAAAATTCTGGGTCAGAGTTTTTGCCTGTGGGATGACAACCCCATCCCTCCACTTGAAGCCCTGTATTTCTACTGGGTGTAGATTCTAGAAGTTCCCTTTTTCCACTATTGGGAATTTCAACTAAGGTACCTCTCTTTGGGTCCTGAGCTTTTCTTACCTCCCTGGTCTCTGGTATATTCTAGAGGATCCCCCCACCTCCACCTACCTAGATTGCATATTTCCATTCATTCTGCTAGTCTTCGGGGCTACACCCCAATACCTGATGATGTTCAACTTTTACCCTCACCCTCCCCTCTCTCACCCAGGTCCCTCCCTCCCTCTGCTCTCTGCTTTCTTTTCCTGTCCAAAGTGAGATTTAAGCATCCTCACTTGGGCCCTTTGGCTTGTTAACCTTCTTGAGTTCTGTGGATTGTATCCTGCATAGTCCATACATTTTTGGCTAATATCCACTTATTAATGAGTCCATATTATACATGTACTTTTGTGTCTGAGATACCTCACTCAGGATGATGTTTTCTAGCTCCATCCATTTGCTTCCAAAATTCATGATGTCCTCACTCTTAATAGGTGAATTAACTATGGCAGGATTTGTAGTTACTGTACTTTATTTGAACAAAGAACTGAACCTGAATCTTGCATGCATTTTTTTTTTTATGGTTCCTATATTTTCCCTATAGATTTTTCTGCTCTGAATACAAAATTTCTGGTGATAGTAAACACACACATACAAGAATGTATATATTTATTAAATAATATGCTATAACACTAAAGAAAATTTTCTTTTTCAGAGTTAGTTCACATCTACTTTATTATAAATTCTTGTTTCTAGACATCAATGGAAAAATCACGATATGTAGTTATATTAAATGGTAACCAAAATGGCAAGAGACACAAAATTGTTTTTAACTTTATAATTTAATTTTACAAACAGTAATATCTGCATATCTGTGTGTAAATAGGTGCATAGGAATACTGTGTCCACAGAGAAGTCAGATCCTCTCAAGATGGAGTTACATGTGGTTGTGATCCAACTGACGAGATACTGGGAACATAACTCAGGTCTTAATAAAACAAATAAACAAACAGAAAACAACAACAACAAAAAGGAGTCATTCCTAATGGATGACCCACTTACTATCGTTCCATCTCAAATAAAACTATTATATTAAAATATTATAATAGTGTACTAAAATGTTATTTTATATAATCCAAACAATACAATGTTTGCAATGAAATAAATGTGAGTAAAAGTCTTCATTTCTGCTGCTCACTAATAGGTTCTTTTAAAATTTAATTCTGCATCTTCTTCCTATCACAGATGAACAAGGATAGACATTATAAATCTATGTGCATTTGGAGTTAATTTTCTCAGGGAGTAATGGAATGGTGATATTATGGTATCATTATGAAGAACATAAAATTGTTAGATTAACTGTAGGCTATTTTGTCATGTGAGTGAAGGAAAACATCTAGAATTGCATCTATCATTGAACCCTTTGAGATTTCACATGTAATTATTGCTTGGTTTGTAATCAGCTATTGCTGCTCACTCCGGTCCAAAGAGTTATTTATTTGTTATATGTAAGTACACTGTAGTTATTTTCAGACACACCAGAAGAGGGCATCAGATCTTATTACAGATGGTTATGAGCCACCATGTGGTTGCTGGGATTTGAACTCAGGACCTCCAGAAGAGCAGTCAGTGCTCTTAACTGCTGAGCCATCTCTCCAGCCCTGTAATTAGCTATTCTTGATGTTTATATGTTGTGAATTTAAAGTATAATACCAGTGATAAAATAGTGGTGAGTTTAAGTCCAGGAAAATCATGTAATTTCATGCTTGTACTAGCATATTGTTAACTCACCACTAAAAAGACTGAATACTAAATAGCTGTTCAGATAGTCTGTTTGGTGGTTATGTGTTAGTGGATGTTTAAATACCAGACTTAGGGTGTTTATAACAGTACCACCTAATAATTTTTGCTAGCATTATCTTCACTGAGTTACATGTTTTATTAATTTTCTAGCATATTAAATTTTTAAAAAGTAATTTGGACAGAAACTTTCTGTGTATATTATTTAAATTTGATGAATAAGTGTTTTAAGCTATTTCTTTAAGAAAAGTGCGATTTTAAATGTACTTTGCTTTTTGTTTGGAAATGCTGTGATGAAATAATATTCACCATTAATTTTTATCTTTTATCATGTTCATCTTATTGTTATGGTAGATAAGTTTTATTTTAAGAACATTTATAGTGCTTTCCTTATGGTTTTGGAGTCTTTAAATATAATAGCAGATGCTAAGTATGTAAAAACCATTTCTTATTTGGTTTTATTTCTATTGAGTTATTTAAACCAAGAATGTAAATAAAATGTTATTTATTTTTTAAAAGACATAATTATCTCTTACATTGAACTATGTATCAATTAATCATAATTTATCTTTTTTAACAGTTTATCTATGGATGTTTTGATTTATGATGGAGCAGTTAAATATATCAAACAAAATTAAATGTTGAAAATCATATATAAAGTCTCTTTTAAAATATTCCACAGGAAGTGGGACTGTGGTAAAATCTTTAGAGGAAGCCTAGCATGGTGTAATATTACTTTAATTTTACCCCTTGGGAGGCAAAGGCAAGCAGATCTCTTGACTTTGAGACCAGTCTGATTTGCACAGCGTGTTCTAGGACAGCCAGCACTATACATAAAAACTGTGTCTAAAAAATTGATGATGATGATGATAATAGTAATAGTAATCACCACCACCATCATTATTATCTTCATTTTAGAGCAGAAGAAGATACATAGGTAGATCGCAGATTGAGCTCATCCAAACCTTAAACAACATGTCTGGAGGTACTATAAAGGAGAAGGTGATTCCAAGATTAGAGGTGAAGATCAAATCTGATTTGGTTATAGATGATTGAGTGCAAAACTAACAGAGAATAGGTCACAGAAAAGGAATTTCAAAGATATGCATCAAATTTCCTTCCTTCCTGCCAAGTCATGAACTTTTTTTTTCTCAGATTTGACTGAGAAACTGTCAAACAAAACATGCCTTTTGACTAATAAAATTGCCTGCAATTTTTACGTGGGATCCAATTCAGGTCTTTAAGCTTTCATAGCAGAAACTTTATGAACCTATCCAGCTCCACAAGTACTTAAAAATATTTCCTTGCAATTATGTTTCAAAAATGAAAGTAAAACAAAAAAAAGAAGACAAAAAAAAATAAATAAAAATAAGCATCAAATGATTTTGCTCCTAAACCACTTAATAGAAATAGAGAAGGTTTTCCAATACTACTAGAAACAAAGTTAAAAACAAGTAAACAAAATACATGAAATGAACAAACATTTATTTGTATTATCATTAAGTAAACTAAATTTGTTTACTACTCCATACAAAGCTAATGTCTTAGCATTGTGGTTTCTTCACTTCATTTTGTTTTTCTAAATAGTGTCAGAAGTGAAACCTAACTTACCAAAATTTCTTCTAAAATAAACAAGAATATGATATCTGATTCAATGCATTTTATGAAACCATGCTACTCTGGTATGAAAAAACTAGAAGTAAAAGAGACATCATAATTTCAGGAAATTAAACAAAAATAACTACAACAAAGCATTAGAAAATTGAAAGTTAGTATCAAATTTAATTAGTTACACAAAATAACTAAACAGGGTTCATTCTAATCATTCTAATCATAGAAGCGCTACTAAAGACTTGAGAACTAAACTAGTAAATCATACTAGACTGACTGCTGAATAAAAACTATGATTCAGCAGATCAGGAAAATATGAAGAAAGAAAAAACTCCCTTGTGTGACAATAGCTTATATTAAAATAAATATACAAACAATTAAAATATCTATAATTATCATTCTAATTTATAGTGAAATTTGAATATTTATTATCTATATTGTTAAGATAGGAATATATCATCATTTTTAAATAATAGGATAGTATATATTCCACCCAGTGTAATTGGTGATAAAATATACAGATTATGTTGAAATACATAATAAATGTTAATTTATAGTAAATATTTTACATAAAAATATATTACAATGTTTCCAGAGTTCCTAAAAATTAATATATGAGGCCATTTCATGACAGAATTCAAGATTAAAATACAGAAACATCACACAAATACATAATAACAAAAAAGATATGGAACCATTTAAAAGAGTTCAAAAATACATATACCTATATATATATATATATGCAACTAGTTAATTTAACAATTCTCTGTTTAGATCTTTTAAATCTTAGTGGATAAAATAAGCCATGAAAAACTCACAGAAGTATAATATGTTAAGGATTAGTAAACAAAATAAAATACATGTATATTTTCCTCAAATTGCTTAATAAAATCTTTATTAATATTTCAAAAATATATTGAGTAAAATTATTTTTTAAAGTTTTAATAGAGTTAGGAGAAAGAGTTTTCTAAAAGTAGAAAAAAAATATCTTTTGGGTTGAATAAGCCATGAGGTAAAATGTCCTGAAGGTCTACTTCATGGGTGAGGAAATCAAGAAACTGTATTGCTGAGTGAGAATCCATACATATGGTACTGCAGTGGAAGCTGTTGAATGGACATACCTTTGTATGCCTGAATGGCTATAAATGTGGTCTAATAAATTCAGTGAAATTCAATGAAACCAATTTAATTCTTTTACTAGATATTAGAAAGACTGTATATCCATAATTTTTTTAAAATAAAGGGAAAAATACAAAAAAGAAATTTCATTTCTAATACTGAAATAATAAAGAAAATCAGCTAAATGCACCATTAAAACAGCTTTTATAAAAATATAATTTAGTAAAATCCTTTACCAAAAATTTCTGATTTTTTAGGAAGTATTTTTACAGTTAAATGAAAAGAGTATAACCACAAATGGAAAAAAAAAGTGGACTGAGTATACTTTATGCAATTTTTTCTGATAACATTTTGAAGATAAATGGAGCTATATATTTTCATTTACAGATTACTACATGCTCAGTAGTTATGAAAGTTTTTAAAGAAAATACAAGTAGGAGAAATAAAAAGAAAATCACTCATACCTGGCATCAACTCAAGACCTGGTTGGATTCCTTTAGTAAAACCTGTTTCAAAGACCAAAACAAAACTAAAATGAAAGTATGAAAGTAAACGTCTTAATGGACCAGGGAAATTAAATAAACAAACTATATATATATATACAAGTGACCCTGTCTGTATGGCCCCTATAGTTCCATAAGGAGTGGTACTGTATGTCTGTCTACTTCCTATTTTTTAAAGCATGGCTTCTTACTGATAATCGAGCTTTCAAAGTTAACAAGTCTGCATTGGTTGGAACAAAAATGGCCCCTATAGTTCCATAAGGAGTGGTACTGTTAGGAGGTTTGACAGTGTTGGGACAAAAAAGATAGTAGCTCACTGCAAGTGGGCTTTGGAATTTAAGATACTGAGGCCCAGTGTCACTCTCACTTTCTTGCTGCTTGTGGATATAGAAATAGAATTCTCAGCTACCTCTCCATCATCATGTCTGACTGCATGCTGTTAAGCTTCCTACCATGAGGAAAATATACTAAGCCTCTGAAGTGAAACCCAGCCTCAATAAAAGATTTTCTTTATTAGAGTTGCTGTGTAAATGCTTTCTTTTGTACCCTGCATCTTTTTTGGTTTCTTTGTCAAAGATCAAGTGTCCATGGGGTGTGGATTTATTTCTGGGTATTCAATTATATCCACTGATCAACTTGTTTGTACCATACCGTCTTCTTCACTATTGTTTTGTAGTACAGCTAGAGGACAGGGATTGGTGATTCTACCCAGACGTTCTTTTATTGTTGATAAAAGTTTTGGCTATCCTGGAATTTTTGATTTTCCACATGAAGTTGAGGATTGCTCTTTCCATGTCTGTGAAGGATTGTGTGGGAATTTTGATGGGGATTTCATTGAATCTGTAGATTGCTTTTGGTAAGAGGGTCATTTTCACTACATTAATCAATGAACATGGAAGATCTTTCCATCTTCTGAGGTCTTCTTCGAATTATTTCTTCAGGGATTTGAAGTTCTTGTTATGCAGATCTTTTACTTGTTTGGTATAAATTATACCAAGATATTTAATACTATTTGTGGCTATTGTGAAGGGTGCTGTTTCTCTAATTTCTTTCTTGGTTTATATGTAGAAGAATGAAAATAGATCCATATTTATTACCGTGTACAAAGCTCAAGTCCAAGTGGATCAAGGACCTCAACATAACACCAGATACACTGAATCTAATAGAAGAGAAAGTGGGAAAGAGCTTCTAACTCATTGGCACAGGAGGAAATTTCCTGAACACAAATCTAATGGCTCAGGCTCTAAGAGCAACAGTTGATAAATGGGACCTCATGAAACTGAAAGCCTCTGTAAGGCAAAAGACACAGTCAATAGGACAAATTGGCAGCCTACAGATTGGGAACAAATCTTCACTAACCCTACATCCCATAGAGGGCTATCATCCAAAATATATGAAGAACTCTAGAAGTTAACCTCCGCTGGGCAGTGGTGGTGCATGCCTTTAATCTCAAGCATTTGGGAGGCAGAGTCAGGTGGATTTCTGAGTTCAAAGCCAGCCTGGTCTACAGAGTGAGTTATAGGACAGCCAGGGCTACACAGAGAAACCCTGTCTCTAAAAACAAAACAAAACAAACAAACAAACAAACAAAAACAAACAACAAAAAAGTTAACCTCCAAAAATCCAAATAAACCAATTAAGAATATGGTAGAAAGCTAAACAGAAAATTCCAAACAGAGGAATATTGAAAGGCCTCGAAGCATTCAAAAAAAAAAAAAAAAAATGTTCAAAGTCCTTAGTCATCAGGGAAGTAGAAATCAAAAAGACCATGAAATGAGAGTCCACCTTACACCAAGCAGAATGGATAAAATAAAAAAACTCATGTGACAACATATGTTGGCGAGGATGTGAAGAAAGGAACACTTGTCCATTTCTGGTGGGATTGCAAACAGGTACAGCCACTCTGGAAATCAACATGATGGTTCCTCAGTAAATTAGAAATAGATCTACCTGAAGACCTAGCTATTCCACTCTTGGATATATACCCAAAAGATGCTTCACCCTACCACAGGGACAAGTGTTCGATTATATTCATAGCTGCAAGATTTTTAGTAGCTCTAAGCCAGAAACAACCTAGATGTCCCTCAACCAAAGAATGGATTCAGAGAATGTGGTTCATTTGAACAATGGAATACTATTTAGTTATTAAGAATGAGGACATGATGTGTTTTGTAGGCAAATGTATAGGACTAGAAAATATCATTCTGAGTGAGGTAATTCAGACTTAAAAGGACATGCAATGTATGTACTCACTGATCAGTGGATATTAGCCAAAAAGTATAGAATACTTAGGATACAATCCACAGGCTGTAAGAAGTATAATAAACAGGAAGGCCTAAGTGAGGATGTTTCAATTCTAATTAGAAGGGGGAAGAAAATTATGAGGGGAGGCAGAGGGATGGAGGGATCTTGATGAGAGAGGGGGAAAAAGGAACATGAGCAGGTATGAGGGGTGGGACAGAAAAGAAGCCTAGAAAGCCAAGAGAATGCATGCAAATATGCAGCCCTTGGGGACTGGGAGGCAAGGGGACCCTCTAAAAGGTCCCAGAGACCTTGGAGCTGAGAGGCTCTGAGGACTCAATGAATGTGACCTTAGACAAAATGCCAAATAATGGGGAGAGGGAACTCAAACAGTCCATCTCCAGTAAATATACATGGCTTCAAGTGGAGGGAAAGTGTTGCTAACCCACTGACAAAATTTTTTGACCTAGATCTATTCCTGTCTAAAAGAACTGCAAGGACAAAAATAGAGAAGAGACTGAAGAAATGCATGTCATCCAATGACAGGACCAACTTGGGATCCATTTCATGGAGCAAGTCAAGACACAATTAATGATCTATGATGTGATTCCAGAAGGAGCCTAGCATTGCTTTCCTCTGAGAAGCCCACCAGCAGGTGACTGATACTTAAACCCAACCATTAGACCAAATTTGGGGACCCATTTGATTGAATTAGGGGAAAGATTGAAGAAGCTGAAGGGAAGGGCAACCCCATGAAGACTAGCAGTCTCACCTAACCAGGACCCCAGGGAGCTCCCAGAAAACCAACACACATGGGCTGGTCTGGGGTCCCAGACACATATAGCAGAGGACTGCCTACTTGGTCCTCAGTGGAAGAATATAGGGCTAATCCTCGAGAAAGGGGAGGTCTGTTGGGGGGGGAGTACCTTCACAGAGGCAAGTGGGAGGTGGATTGTTATGAGGGAGTCCTGGAGAGGGGACTGGGAGGGAAGCAATGGCTGGAATGTAGATGATGATGATGATGATGATGATGATGATGATGATGATGATGATGAT
>JADRCH010000040.1:11195633-11212657 GCA_019843965.1 Rhynchomys soricoides | reverse complement strand
ATGATGATGATGATGATGATGATGATGATGATGATGATGATGATGATAAAGATAAAGAGTCACTCTGGTTGTGGTTTCTCTTTGCAGCTATAGTATCCCTAAGACAAAGAGCCCAGCCAATAAGCCTACAGAATATCCATCTTCTCCCCATTGCTATATTTACAGAATGTCCCAGTTTTTAAACAGGTGTTTTGGCTCCAAACTTATGCTCCCTTCATTATATAAGACTTTAACCCATTGTGGCATTTCATGAGCTCTATAAATGTTTTTCATGTGTACTATAAATGTTTTGTTCTTGCAAAAGCATGAAAATTTATTACAGCAGGCTGTATCATACTAAATATATGAAAGATTGGCATTGCTCTTCCATAGGTAAATGGATAAAAATGTGTGGCATAAATAAACCATGTCATGATGATTCATAATAATCTTCTGTTGCATATCATGAACATGTGAAATATCATATATATTTAATTAGTAAAGGGAGATAGATTCAAAACTCTATGCAATATACAATTTAATTAATATAATGTATGAAATGAAAAGTTACAGTGGCAGAACATAGGTTAATGACTTTCAACAAGAATGGCAAAAAAAAGTGATTTAGAAGGATGAAGCTAGACAAGGCTAATTTGGGAATGAAACTGTTCAAGCACATTTGGGGAATAATGAAATCATTATGTTGTACGAGATGACATTGTGCTGTTGGGTGTGCAATTTTGCCTTCATTAAAACTCACAGATGTGAGCATAAAAAGACTGAACATTATCATAGACAATACAAAAAAGTTAAAGAGGCGGAATTGGTAAAGTAGAATGCATGTTGTCAAAATGAAACATTGCAAACATTTATCTTGTTGATATAAAACAAAGAGAAACTTTGAGAGTAGCTATTGAGGGTCAGAATGTCCTAAAGTATGAAGGGATTGTACTTTGTTTACATTATCACCCACAGTGATATTTCTTATTAATTCTGAAGCTACTAAGTTAGAAAAAATATATGAAAAGTAACTGAATAATGTTCTGATCCATTCTTTGTTGATAAAACAAAATATCTGAGGTCCAATACTCCTCTCCTTACAGAGGGATCCCCCAGTAAGACTGCGGTACTTGTGGGTTGGTAAAAGGAACAGAAATGAATGCTCTGGAGGCAGTTTCAGAGAACAGTGTTTGTTTTATTGCATGCAAGCAACTGCTTACACAGTGGAAGCACATCAACTATGGTGGGTTAGTACATTACCTCCCATTGAACAGTTAACACTCAGATCACTAGAATATGAACCACATAAAAGGAGATGTGAAGAGTACAGATTTGTCTGCAGGCCAGCTACTTGCTACTCAAACTACTTCAGAATTCAGTGTTCTGACTCTAAGAATATTCAGGATCATGGAGTGCTATGCTTCTTGTTTAAAACTGCAGTGTGCTAAGTAGGCTTCCAGGCCATACCTGCATTGTCTCCTTCTTTATGCACTTTATGAGCAAAGAAATTGCTTTAGTTTACTGGTTTGAAAGATAAAAGTCAAAGAGCCAGCCTTTTATGACCTTCAGTGAGGCCTCCTTTGGGTGTGACAACATGGAAGAAGATATCATAGTGAAACCCTATATGAAGCAGATAGATGATATATGTAGAAACAGGAAGCCAAAAATGGAAACTGGACTGCTCTTGTTTGTGAAGTAAAATGTTGTCTGTCAAGAGATAATTCAGTCAACAGGACAAACGTTAATAACTTGGGACATTCATACCCTAGTGTCCTAATATTTTTCTGTCAAAAAAAATAAAACCAACCAACCAAAGAACCAAAAGAACCAACCAACCAACCAAACAAACAAACAAACAAAAAATCAGCTAATCAAATGCCCACCACTGGCAAGCATAGGGGTGCATGATTATTATCTAGAACTCAGAAGATGGATGGAGAAGGTTCATAATTATAGATAAATTCCAGGGATCCATAGCAAAACTTTGTCTCAAAATGCTGCAAACAGAGAAGGAAAAGAAGTTCACCACTATCACACTAGGTTCAAGCTTCCAGCTCTTGAAATTTGGGGTGTTTACGTGAGTCAATAGGCATATCTTTGTGTGTATGTGTATGTCTGTATATGTGTATATGTATGTATACATAAAAGAATAATATTTCCGATAGTCTGAAAAATTTGCTATACTTATGAATAAGGCTAAAATAAACTCTGCATAATTACATTATATTTAATAAACTAAATATTATTTTAATAAAAAGTATTATATTAAGTGAGGTAACCTGATTCAAAGAGATATTATATTTTCCATCTCATATATTGGTCTAATTTTTAATGTTTATATGTTTGTGTAAAAGTGGTTGTCAGTGTGGAATATGCACTATTAAACTGGAGAGAAGACTATTGGAGACACTAAAGAGATCTTGGGATCTTCAGTGTAATGGAGAACTGAGAAAGTACACATGTATGCAAAGGGCATTTATTGAAAGTACTTTTGGAAGATGACTGATTTAAACCACCCATCACTTTCCTGTTTATGCATTGAAGTCAAGCTAGCTAAAGAGCAGATGTTAGTGAGGCTGTAGAGTATACAGTGATTTTGGAGGTTCCTGGAGCTGGTGCAGTACAGAGAAGGAAGGAGAACATCAATCAGGAGTAATTCAGCACAGCAAAGGACAAGGAAATCAAATCGGGAGAAATGGAGAGACCCAGTGATCACAATTATCAGCCAAATCATCACAGTTCAGGAAGTTGGGCTGAATATAGCTATTCATGTTTGCAGTCATCATGCTTTTTCACTGGAAAGATAAATTTAGAAGCTAATATCTGAGCTTGGTGCTTTGGAAAACAATGAACGCTTAATTATGCAGTGCCCACAAAGAAGGTAGTACCTACTGTGAGGTATTGTGTAATCCCAGTTCAGCACCATTGATATCACCCCACTGGAATTTCTGTAAAATGAATGGCAGGAGTAACTCAGAAAACAGTGAGAACAGTGATGTCAAGGACACTAGAGGTAGTGGTCTTTCACTGTAAGATTTGTGGCTCAGTGGCCAGCTGGACAAGTTCAAAAGACTGATCAGACATAACTGGTTAGGGACGGTCTGGCAGTTAGAACTTAATGGTTACACCTGATAGATTGTTTTTATTCCCAGTGAATCCCCAGCAATGAACATAGCTGTCACATCTTCCCTGTGAGTGACCCAAAGATGTTGAAGACATACCAAAGTCATGAGAGTGGAGAGAGAACTTTTTTTTTTTTTTTTTTTGTTCGAAGCAGGGTTTCTCTGTATAGTCCTGGCTGTCCTGGAACTCTGTAGACCAGGCTGGCCTCGAACTCAGAAATCGGTCTGCCTCTGCCTCCCAAGTGCTAGGATTAAAGGTGTGCACCACCACTGCCCAGCAAGAGAGAACATTTTGAATTCCATTGGAGTTCCTATAAGCAACTAATGTGATGAGAACTACTCTAACTGGCTTTGGTTCCAAACCACTCCATCCATCCCTTGTGAAGTAAAGAAAAAGAACGGTGAATTTTCTTAACTTTCAACTCTGTATATATTATATAGACAAATGAGATTATAAAGAATTGCTAAGTGACAAAATATGCTATCTTCCATTCTTGTTGGACACATCTAAACATCTTAGTGGAGACAATATCATTAATTTCTTCATTAACAAAACACAAATTATATAACTTTTCATATCATTATTCTTTATTCCTTTTCACATTCATTTCCCTTGTCTTTCTTTATCACCCTCCTTCCTATTTGCTGATTGGCATATACAAGCCCTTACATTTAGATATACGTAGAAGTCAAATTTAATGTATCTTTTTATTATGCTATGACTAGGTATGTCCCCCATAGACTCATATCTTTGAACAAGCCTATGGGGGCCTGGGAGTGGAGTGTGATAGATTGGAGATGGCATGGCATGATTAGGAGCTGTGGCCTTGTAAGAATAGGGATGTCACTGTACGTGTGGGCTTTAAGACTCTCTTCTTATTTGCCTGGGAGTCAGTCTTCTGCTAGTGAATTTTTAAACACTGCAGAATCTTTTTAATTCTAATCAGCATCATACTGAATAAAACATTGAAGGATCTCCAAATGTGCAACCCTATAAATGATAGTAGATTAACACTAGAAGCTCTATCTGTCATTGTTGAGTATGGAATTTTTCATTTTTATCAGACTATATGTCTTAGATAAGCTTGTTTCTGGGTTTCTAGACAAAGCCCTATGTGGTGATTTGTGTGTTATAACGTAAAAGATATGGTACTCTGCTCTACTCTGCCACTCAAGTTTAGAGAATAGCAGTCATCATCTTCAGGACCTAATGTGTTTACAGCAGCCAAATCTATGTGTTTGACCAAACAGTAAATGTTTTCTTTGGCATTCTTTGCCATGAGGCATATATCCAGTAATAGAATTCAAATCCAATTTGAATTGAAAGAATTTTGTTCTTTGAAGTAGAGGTAGGGGTTTATGGGCATCTTTTTCTTAACTTGCCTGTTTCAACTTCAACACTATTTGATTTTATATATTTTTTAAAAATTATTTATTTTAAATTACAGATTTTATTCCTTTTTCAGGTCCACCCTCTGACTGTTCCACTTCCCATACCTCCTCCCTGCCCCCTGTCTCCAGGAGGATGTCCCTACCCTGCAACCAGACTCCACCAGACCACTAAACTCCCTGGTGCCTCCAGTCTCTTGAGGGTTAGGTTGCATCCTTTCTGACTAAAACCAGACCCAGCAGTCCTCTGCTGTAGCCTGGGGTATGGGGTTGTTGGGGGTGGGGGTGGGGATATCAACTAGAATATGCTGCATGGTCAGTGTTCCAATAACTATGAGATATGCAGGGTCCAGGTTAATTTAGAGTGCTGTTCCTCTCACAGGGCCTCCTTTCTCCCCAGCCTTTTCCAGCTTTCCCCTAATTCAACCACAGGGGTCAGCAGTTTCTGTCCATTGGTTGGGTGTATAGTAATAAATACATACTACATTTTCCCACCTGATCTCTTTAACTGGTGTGAATAAATTTGGTGCACGAACTTGTTCTACCTATGTCTATAGGGAGCCAATAATCAGAGAATCCTATCCATACATCATGTTGCTCATTGTTAAATAAAGAAAATAATGGTGTTAACTATAATGACCTAGGATATATTTTCACAACAGAACTTGCTGATGGTTTGTTCGTGAAAATAAAGGAAATAAAAATTAATAAGGAAGGCTTGCATGGTTTCGCTTCTGATTTACTATGTGTATAATGTTCTGAGTGAGTTACACTCAAAAGAAAGAGGCTTTGATTTAGAAGATGGATCAGCATCACATCAGAATATTAGAAAATAAAATGAAAACTATATTTAAAAATAAGAGTTTAACAAATCCTATACAGAATATTGAGGTCTTTAAAATGTAAGTAGTAAATATCCCTATATCATATAGATATATAGGTATAGATTATGATTTAGAGAAGTTCAACATTTGTCAATCTCAGTATAACAAAATGCATGAGAATAATTTAGTAAACTTAAGTAATGTTTCTATGTGTGATTTCTTCATTGACTGTATTAAAATAGAGTTCATAAACCAAATTCTTAACACACACACACACACACACACAAACAATGAAATGAATGGCTAATAAAATTAATATTTTCATATTGCATCTGAAAAGCTAAGACCTCATTTTAAACATTATCTTTAATCTTTTATTACAGTCCAGTTCTCCTTCCTGTCTCCAAGAGGATGTCTTCAAACCCCCATCCCCTACCCTGCCTGGCCTCCCCACTACCTGGGGCCTCAAGTCTCTTGAGTGTTAGGTGCATGTTCTCTCACTGAGGCCAAACCAGGCAGTGTTCTGTTGCATATGTGTCAGGGGCCTTGTACCAGCTAGTACATTCTGCCTCATTGGCTCAGTGTAAGATCTCATTTTAAAGACTTATAATCAAAGAAAATACATATAGTTTATTGACAGGGAACAAAATAATTGAATTCTACAAACAAAAGTTGTCAATTACTTGCTTTTTACTAGGTAATTTTTATAATGATGTTTCAGTTGTCAATTAAATTTCTAGCAAGGAATAAGAAATAGTACATTCAATAATTTAAATATTTATGAAAATAATTTATACATTAAAGCATTTAGGAGATTATCTGAATTAGTCATATATTTTTATATGCTATGATATTTTATTTTAAAAAATGTTAAAGTTACCTTCAAACTCTATATAGTAGCAAAAAATACAAAATTTACATAGGCAGTGTAAAATTTATGTCTCCTTAGGCATTTTGACAATGTAGATCTTATATGTTCCTTTAGATGGAAATAAAATAAAAAGTCTTTGTGAAATATTCAACAAAGTATTGGATTTCTGAATTATAAAATAATATGCATAATGCATAATTTTCCTATCATTTAGATTTTTACTAGATTTCACGATCTGCACTCGCTAAAAGCTTTAAATGGCTTTGTTATATAGCTTTCCTACCATGCTGAAAAACCCATGTTCACACCCTATGTATTTTCAATATAGTTTATAAATCTAGAGAATTATAAATATATTTGTATTTTTATGATAACATTTGTAATATGTTTGATAACTTTTCCATGAATTGATTTTAATCTTGTGAATATTTTCAGTTACTGTTTTTATTTTCTGACTTGCTTTGGTTTTATTATTTTATGTTTTAGTAAGAAGTGGAAAATGTATACTTACATTTATATAAGATAATGTCTTATATATATCCACTAGAATCTGAAACTTAAAATGTCCATATTGTATTTTCTTTACCATAATTCATTTAAGTAATTTTTTAAATTAATTATTAGTGTTCTTAGTTTTTATGCTACTGTCTTCATTCATGTAAGCTTCATTCAGAACCACTGTTCTTCTCTTCAGCAATATTAACATAACTACGGGTTTAATATGGGATTACTTTTGAATTCATCATTAAAAGTAAGTCGTCCTCAATATCAATGTTAGCCTGTCTGTGACCTGACAGTATCAGAATACTTAAAAGTATCCTAAATATTTATAATTAGGTATGTGATGGTTTGAATAGGAATGGACCTCATAGACTCATAATTTTGAATGTTTGGCACATGGAGAGTGGCACCATTAGGAGTTGTGCCCTTGTAGCAGTATGTGTGGACTTGTTGGAGGAGGTGATTCACTGTGGATGTGGGCTTTGAGGTCTGATATATGCTCAACTCTGGACAGCATAACACAATATCCTCCTTCTTGCCTGTGTATGAAGATGGTGAACTCTCAGCTCCTTTTCCAGGACCACATGCCTGGATGGTGCCATTCTTCTCACCATGATGAAAATGGACTAAATCTCTCAAATTTAAGCCAGCCCCAATTTCCTTTTATAAGAGTTGCCATGGTCCTAGAGTTTCGTCAGAGCAAGAAATCCAAACTAAGACAAGGTGATTCATTTTACAAAAGCAAAATGATATAATACTGTTTTTATTGTTGTATGATAGTAAGTAGAAGGTATTAGATATGCTATGAAAATATTGATTTTCAAAAGACTCACTTTCAATAGTGCATTGTACTTTTTTTAATGTCTCTCATTCATTTATTTCTATGGATGTAAATCCTTGGTCTCTACTCAGGAGAGTATCTCAAGGTGTTGTAACAGTATAATTGTCATCTAATATAACAGTTATCTGCTCATGACTTCATTGGAGGCACAGTTGTCAATGATATAAATATTTAAACATATTTAGAAGAGTAACTGTTTAAAAAGTCAATTTGATCTTTTTTGTGTGTATATGTAATAGAAAGGAAGCTAACTATAAAGATGGTGAAAATTCTTAAAACAAATAAATAGTTGATATAATAAGATAAATGAAAACAAATGCAGTTGAATAGGACAAAACACACATAAAGAGTTCAAGAAAAGACACACAAAAAATGAATAGACATAGATAGCCACTATTCACACACTCAGGAACTCCATAAAATACAAAACTGGGACCCATGATATTTACACAAAGGACCTGTAGGAAGGTGAGAAAGAGAATATAATATTAATAAATATGTAAAATAAAATTTAAAAAGCCCTCCCATAACATATGAGGCAAGGAAATTCTAAAGACACCAATGAGTTCATTTTGTGTTGGCCCTCTACTCATGGGCATGCAGCCTACACTTAGTAGTAGTTTTTTTGTTAGTTCAGATCCCAAATGCTGCTTCTCCTTCTGCTCTGTCCCTCACTGAGACTGTTCTTCCCATCCACCCTCCTCTTCTCCTCTGAGAGGGTTAGACCCCTGCCTTGGGCATTCCCCAACCTTGGCACATTAAGTCTCTACTGAGGCCAGACAGGGCAGCCATGAAGACTAAACTGCCTGTCTGCAACAAATGTGCCCTGGGTCTTGTTTCAGCAGTGTATGTTCTTACTTACAACTGGTTATTGATAGGAGATAGCTCTGGTTTAGCGATGGGATCATTTGTGTCCATTTCTCCTTTAAGCTCTAGGGCTGCATCTGGTACAGACCCACTCAGGTGCCATGCATCCTTCCTCAGACCCTATGAGAGCATATGTGCCTCAGTTTTGTGTTTAGAAGTCCTTATTTCTGAGGTGTCCTCCATTCCTCCCTGGCTCTTACATTCTCTTGCTTCATCTTCTGTAGGTTTTCGTGAGGCATGAAGGGAGAGATTTCATGAAGACATCCACGTTGTGCTAAATATGCCAAGGTCTCTCACTCTCTGTATAATTTATAGCTCTAGGTCTCTGTATTTGTTCCCATCTACCATATAAGAAAGCATCCCTGCTAATGCCTGAGCAAGGCACTGATTTATGGGTTAGCAGAACATCTTTAGGAATATCTTATTATCACTAAATTCTTTTAGTGGAACAGAAATAATCGGTTTTATCCCAGGTCCCTAAGTTACCTGTGGTATCAGTTTCTTGGTCACCCAACCAGCATAGAATAGGGATTGCATTTTATAAAATGGATCTTAAATCAGATCAGATATTGGTAGATTACTCCCACAAACTTTATGCCACCATTGCACTAGAATATTTTGAAAGTAGGACATCATTACTGAAGGGTTTATAACTGGGTTGGTGTTTACTTTACTTTCTTTCTTTTTTTCTTTTTAATAGTGCAAAGAGTATCTTCTAAGCCAGTTATCCCTTAAAAGACTATTTTCTAATGAGAAACAGAAAAGTGTGATCTGTATAAGGTGACAGACTTGGAGGTGTAGGGAGAGAAGAAATGGTAATCAAGACATACTATACGAGAAAGGGTCTATTTTCAATAAAATATGATTCAGTATGAAAATGAGCAACATAAATTATGCCAATTACTGCATCTTTTACATAATAAAAAATAAATTATCTAATCTGATATTAAACATTATAAACACCAAATGTATAGAAATAATTGGTCTTGCCTGGCAGGTACCCTAGGACATATGATAGGGACACCAACACATCAACTAAACTTTTGACCCAAAGTTTGTCCTGTCTAAAAGAAATGCAGGGATGGAGTAGAGACTGGAAAAAAGGTCAGCCAATAACTAGCCCTACTAGAAACCCATCCCATGGGCAAACAATCTCTCGCATTATTAATGATATTCTGTTATGCTTGTAGGCATGAAACTAGCATACTGTCCTCTGAATGGCTATATCTGGCAGTGGATGAAAACGGAAGCAGATACCCATAGCCAAATTCTAGAAGGAGGACAGGAACACGTATGAAAGAGTTGGGGAAGGAATTGAAGGCCCGGGTGTAGATGGGAATTTCACAAGAAAACTAATAGAGTTGACAAAACTATAAGCCTGGGAGCTCTCAGAATCTGAGCCACCAACCAAAGATCATACACTGCTGAAACTGGATGGGGGCACATTTGTAGCTGACAGGCAATTTAGTCTTCATGGCTGCCCTGTCTGGCCTAAGTAGAGACTTTATGTGTCAAGGTTGGGGAATACCCAGGGCAGGTCAGAGGAAAAGAAGAGGGTGGATGGCAGGAAGAAACTCAATGAGGGGGGGGGGGGAGCTGGAGGGGAATAGCATTTGGAATGTAATCAAATAAATAAACTAATTTTTAAGAAATTGGTCTTCTAGAATACCACGTATTATGAGTGCTTACTATGTCCTAGACCCATGGCTTTGCTAATTTGCCTTCAATCTTATTTTTCCAACTTTACTTGTGATTTCCTCTTTCAGATGTAATACACAACTCTTCTGACTTCTTCTTTCTCTATTGAGGTTAAGTCTGCAAGGGAATATGGAGTGGAGAAATGTTACTGTAGTCTTCAACTAGATCAGATATCCAATATGTCTTCTGTGGGAGAAAATTCTACAATTATCTGTTTTTTGAGCGTCAATTTCAGAAATATTACCTGAATATTCCCCAAAGAGTTTCAATTTCCAAATCTGATGTTTGAAGGAAACTGGAATAATGAGATTGAAACATCAAGCTTTTATTAATTTTAAGCAAAGTTTTGTCTTAATAGTTAATTTTTAAAGGATTGTCATGTTTTGACAAATGTACACATTACATTTTTAAATTATTCTTTATAACTTTTCAACTTAATTTTTACCAGCTAGAGCATTTATAACAGATTTCAATGTAAAAATAAATAAGATTGTCATAACTAGTCAGTCAATTAGTCAATCAACAATCAGTGTATCTATTTGGAAGCCAAGCTAATGTTTTTATACCAGTAATTGACTGAGAACACTCCTTTTTTTTTTTTTTTTTTGGAAGCATATTTTATTTACTCAATATTTTGGAAATTAATTCATTTTTCTTATATAACTGTATTTTGGATAGTGTGTTTATTGAGTTCAATTAAGAAACAGGAGTATGGGAGACCAGAGGAAGAGAGAGCTGGGAGAGGAAATTGGGACTGGCAGGTAGGGGCATCTCTGCAATAACCTAGAAACCTAGGACAAGAGAAAACCCTAAGCATCTATGAGAGTGAACCAGGCTAAGACTCCAAGAAATAAGGGATAGGCAACCTGAAACAATCACCTCCTGTAAGCAAGCAAGACTCCAATGGCGGGATACAGACATCAACCCAGCCATAAAATCTTCAAGTCAGACTTTGGCATGCATATAAGATGTGCAGGTGTAAAAGATGGAGTAGGAATCCAATGACTGGCTCAGCTTGAGACTCAATTCTACTATACTTGCATATAGGAACCTAGCATAACTGTCATCTGAGAGGCTTCACCCAGCGCCTGATGGAAAAGATGCAGAGGTCTCCCCATCCAAACATTAGGTGGGACTAGTGGAATCTTATGGAAGACAGGGAGAAAGGGTTGCATAAATCATGGGGGTCAAGGATACCACATAAAAACTTACAAATTCAAGGAACCGGACCCATAGGCACTCATAAAGACTGCACTGCTAGCCACAGACCATGAATGGGATGGACCTACACCACTACACATATGTAACAAATGTGCAGCTTCATCTTTAAGTGGGAGCCTGTCTCTGACTCTGTTATATGCCTTCGGATCCATTTCCCCCAAATTGGTTGCCTTGTCTAGGCTCAATAGGAGAAGATGCATCTAGTTCTATTTAACCTTGATATGGCAAGTGGGTTGATATACATGGGAGACCTCCCTTTTTTGAGGAGAAAGGGAGAGGGGGACGGTTGTAGGAGAGATGAGAGGGAGGGACTGGAAAAAGAGGGAGGAAAGGAGGCTTGGATAAGGTTGTAAAGTAAATAATAAAAAAAGAGAGAAAGAAAAAAACACTTACACGTTCTGTCTGTAAATTGAATAAATATATCTGCTGCAAGTAATGCAGTGCTGTGGTGGAAATGTGACCCTTACTTAGTAGCCAATAAAGCAGACTAATATTAAAAATAAAAAATAAATAAAATAAAGGAAAATTCTTAACACAAAAATAAACTTTACATTAATTCTGTATTTTCAACACAGAGAAGATTTTTCTGTCTTATAATATCAGAATGATAAAACATACCAAAACTAATTTTAAGGTGAATTTATTAGAACCAAACTAGAAATAGCATTAGAATTACTTTCTGAATTGACTGACTCTCTTAGTGTAGGCCTGAATCCTTGTTGCTTTGAAAACCAGGGCAAGATAGTATCAAACTGAAGGATTTCCTAGGCTACAGAGAAAGTGCTAAGTCTCCTGGGAAAACAAGGGAGATGCCACTTCAAAATCAAAAGAAAAACAATTAAAAAAAAAAAAAAAGGAAAGAAAAATTTTAGGCACAATGCTTTTGTGCACTTTGTAGAGATAATCCTTGAGTTATTCAAATGCTGATTTCTCTGCCCTCTTGTCCTGTTTCAATTTGGATACAACATTTTTATGCTTACTCAAGAATCTTCTGTAGACAATGCATATCATTTATTTTCTGCCTTGTCAATAAAAGCTGATTACCCAATGGCTGGGAAAAGGCAAAATAAGGTGGGACTTCCTCTAGTAAGAAGATGTAGAGAAAAAGAAGAGTAAGACAGATTGAGTAATGTGGGAGGGGAGGGGAACAAACATCATAAGAGTTCAGCTCCAGCATGGAAGGCCCTAAATGAGAGTATTTAGGGGATTTTGGCAGCAGAGTATAGGAGGAGGTGTGTGTGTGTGACAGATTAGAGGATTAAAATAGGTTAATAAACTGCCCAAGGATTTGGGTAAAGTCTTAAATAAATCTTGGTCTCTCTATGTCATTATTGGGAAATTAGCTAGCAAAAAGAGCAACAACCACTGTATTAATTTACAACATACATTTATATTAAAATTACCATTTACAAATGAGAAATACCTTTCAGAAACTGAAGGTTGCTGGGAGAGGAAGAGAAACTCCTTTGGAGATATGGCTTCTGGTTTGTTCGTGGTGCTCCAGTAAATGGGTATATATCTGTCTGTACATGGACAGCACTAAGAAGACCATGGGTTATTAATAAAAATTAAGTTAACTAAAGAAGAAAATAATGGTGAGAGAGAAATATGTTGGAGGAAACACAGGAAACATGAAGAGAGCTAGTAGTTGATGGTTATGATATATATAAATTATGCACATGTATGAAACATTCAAAAACTGCTTAAAGAAAAATATTTTGGATGGATGTCATCTTCTTTCAAACATATTTAATTCTCTTAATGTGTAATATAAATATATTTATTAAAGTAATACAAATTGTTTACATTATTTTATTAGAAAATTATTCTACTCATTTGTCAGCCTGCTGTCAGCCCTATTTTGACATTGAGAGTATAAAAATTAAGTGAAACACATTCTTATGAATATTTTCAAAGAATTTCTGAAAAAGAAAGTTCACTGGACATTATCAGATTATTCAGATGTTATACTATTATACTGAAATAAAGCAAACCCGTTCTTCTAGAGTAGTAAGGCAATTTTACATATAACATAGGTGACCATAGTCAGAGTTCAAGTTTGAGACCTACCTCTTATTGTAAGCACTCATTGGAGTATTAGGATTAAAATTCATGCATAATTTGTTCACTAATAGTTTTCATATTGCTATATTTATATAATAATATCAATGTTCTATAATATGTACAACCTGTCTATTTTCTAAATATGTGGAATATTTTAACCTTGAAAAATTAAAATTGATAAGGGATTTTATCCATATCTTAATCAATAATTTTGTGTGTCTGCATGTGTATGTGTGTTTTTGAATTTGGGCTTAAAGCACATAAGAAAGTATGTAGTAGTTTGAACTTCCTTTTATGTAATTTTTGTATGGTATAACTTTAGAGTTGTTGAACTAATTATTTAAAGTTTTGTTGTAGTTTGAATCTGCAATATCTCCCTAAATTCATACATTTGTCTATACACTTGATCCTTAGGTGCTGTTCAGAAAACTAGTAAAATCTTCAACAAGTAGATCCTTGAAAGAGGAAGTGTGTAGCTTGAGAGACTCTGAGGTTTTATAGTCTAACCTCTTTTTAAATTTTTTAAATTTGATTCCTGTTCTTACACCCATACATTCCCTGCTTGTGTCCATGTCCCCTTCACCATGATGTCTCTGGACTCGTAAGCTAACTTGTAAGTGCTTTTGCTCTTATATTACTTTTGTCAGGGCATTTTATACCAGCCACAGGAGAGTAGCTAAGACAATTTCCATAGAATTACAATAGTAGTTTATGATAGCTATGAAGATAATATATTTTGATTATTCATACTCTAAAATATTAAGCTACTGAATTGAGTTAAACACAGGTAGAGTTTATATACTCACGGAATATACTTTTTTAAACTCAAGAAAATAAGAAAATCAAGTTTTGTCTGATAAAAATGCATATAGAAAGTTTCATAGAAATCCAAGTCATCAATATACAATGTTTGTTCTGTCTGTCTGCCTCTAGGGTGCACAGCAACAGTTCACAGAGAAGAATACAATAATGACAGTTGGCATTGGGTTGAATGCATAGGGGAAAAGCTTCTATTGTAAACACAAAAAAGCAATTCACAGCCGGAAAAAAAATCACTAGCGCTATGCATTTTCAGCATTATAATTTTGTTTTGTTTTAATTTGCTACACCAAATGTCAATCTCTCTCTCTCCAGATGTAAAATTTATTGAACTTTCTTCATTCATTGTGATTCTGAGCCATTAAAATTATGTGTTTGAATTGCCCAAAACATTTCTCCTTGCAGAATGAGTATGTTATTACACCTGGAGTGCAAAGGGATTTCTGAAGCATCTGCATTCTAAGCTTCACCGTTTTATGAAACTTGCTATGATAAATTTAATGAAGGAAAAATTTAGGGACACAAAATGATAAGAATATGATTTCCCTAATTATCATTAGTTTACCATGTTTAGAAGTATTAAGTTAAAACCAGTAAGTATTTCTACCACTGTTGAGCCAATTTAGCCCTACTGATCACCAGACCAGTTGTGCATCAGCTGTGTACTCCATCTGCTAAGATATGTTCTTAATCCCGAAAAAGACTCTGGGTTATTAGATGGAAGTTAATTCTAATAGAATGTAAGTTCTCATAGCTTGATAGTACCCTTCATAGTAGACAAGGTGCCTGATCTTGTCTTGTTGGAGTGAAGTAGTCACTGAAAATTCTTATATGACCATCCACTGGGAACTAAAACTTGCCTACAGTTTACTAATTATTTTCTTTACTGCTTCACCTCACCTTCATCTGAGATAAGAATATACTTTCTTGAAATATACTGAGTGATGTTGAAACACTATGAAAAGTCACCAGACCACACAGACAAGCACAGGTGATGCATTTATCAGCCCATTTAGTTATGATCCCAAAGCCTTGGATTCATGGTTCACATTCCATCTTCTCTCACAATATCAAACTGATTGTGTAAATAGATGAAATCTTAAAAATGTGGGCATAATGCCAGAAAGTATAATGTTATTTAAAGGCTGTTGAAAGTTTCAGTGTTATGTTTGAATGAATTATTCATTATTTTACCAATATACTAGCGTAGTCAATACCCCTGACTAATTTGTTTAGCAACAGAAAATAGTTTTCTTGAGAAATTAAGAATTGCATGACCTATCATTTCTCACCTGGCTTAAATTTCACATGAGATAAGGAAAATCATATTTAATACTTGTAGTTTTTTCCTTTTGTATGAATATAGTCAGAATTTTTCAATTACTCAAAATAACTGAAAAGAATTAAATAACTTTATTGCTTTAAAGGAAAAATTGAGAAATGATGAATATATTCTGTATAATATTTTTAAAAAATCTCCAAAGATAATAGTGTAGAATGTTTAATTTGTGGTATGGGGCTAGGCAGTGGGTCCAAGATCATACCAAGCTTGATGATCTGAGTTTGATCCCTTGATCCCACATGATGTAAGGCTCCCATAATTATCTTAGATCTAATAAACATGATATCGAATAACAAATTAACCAAAGGAATTAAAATAGTGTGTATTACTGCTTGTTGAAGAGCATTTTTCTCTCCATCTAAACAGTCTCCAAGATTGAGGGAAATAAATAAACTTCACTTTGCTTACAAAGCTGGAACTTGCAAGATTTGAGGGCCTCCAGGGTCATAAAACAAGCAATTAAACAAAGGCAGATGCTGACATAGAAGACTCTGAGCCCAGCTGCACAGAGGGGATACGTAGAATTCTTAATCATTTTACAAGTGGTGCAGCTCTCATGTTTGCAGCTCTCATGTGTCGTCATTTGCGCTAGGGTGGGAACCTGTTTTTGAGTCATTTCTGCTCTTAAGAAACTTCTCACTGATTCTCCCCTCAGTAACCCAAATTAAAACTCATTGGTTTGCCCAGTTGACTTTGGTAAAAATATTTTTTGGGCGGTTGTTATGGGTTGCTTTCTGGGACCCATAACATATTGTGTATGTTAGATCCCCAAGACAAAGTCCTTTATGCAGTACCACTTTATGATTTATCTGTTGCCCATAGAATATATTGACTGCAATAAGTAAATAGTTACTATCTATATTCTTCTTTCTAACATATTTATATTAACAGACTTAAAATGCATTTTATCAGCAATGTGTATGTATTCCTTACCTTATATCCACCAGTATTTGATATTGTCTATTGAATATGTGTGTATATAATATACTTAAACTAACCTCACTGAATAAAAAGCTGGCATGTAGTAAACGAAAGGAAAAGATCATTGGATTTTATTTTCTCTTAAAACTATTCTAAAAATCAACAAAGAAAACTTCACCCTGTGCCTCTTCACATTTAGAATACAAATGATAAAAGACTATAACTTGAGCTATATTCTTCTTCTTTCAACTGCAATAAAAACTAAACACCACACATGGAAATGAGAAGTTAGAAATCTCCAAACTGCTGGGGTTCTAGTTGACCCAGCTGAACTGCAAGAAAGCCCTGTTATTCTATCACTTAAGTAAAAAATACTATCACATTTATGTCACAATTTGCAAGGCTTTCTGTTATGTCTAAACTATTCCCAGCATTAAATTATTATACTATTTATAAAAAAGAAGAAAAGTTATTTTATCATATAACTTAATGTATTCTGTGGATCTAAAAATATGAACGCAAATTAAACAGAATAACTATGTGTATGTGTGCTGCACATGGAATA
>JADRCH010000040.1:11097671-11195623 GCA_019843965.1 Rhynchomys soricoides | reverse complement strand
TCTTCTTCTTCTTCTTCTTCTTCTTCTTCTTCTTCTTCTTCTTCTTCTTCTTCTTTCTCTTCATCAACATCATTATTTATTATTAAATCATTTTTTACAGTCCAGTCGATTCTGCCCTCAAACTATTCCTCATCCCATTCTTCTTCTCCTGTCTCAAGAAGGATGTCCCCACCCACACACCACCAGAACTCCCCACTCCCTAGGGCCTCAAGTCTCTTAAGGGTTAGGTGCAGCTTTTCTCACTGAGGCCAGACCAGGCAGTCCTCTGTGGTATATGTGTTGGGTGCTACATATCAGCTAGTGTATGCTGTCTGTTTGGTGGCTCAGTGTCTGAAAGATCTCGGGGATCCAGGTTAGTTGAGACTGCTGTTTTTTCTATGGGGCTGTTCTTCTCATCAGCTTCTTCCAGCCTTTATGTAATTCAACCACAGAAGTCCCTGCTTTCTGTCCATTGGTTGGGTGTACTTATCTGCATCTGACTCTTTCAGCTGCTTGTTGGACCTCTCAGAGAGCAGCCATGCAAGGTTCCTGACTGTAAGCATACCATAGCATCAGTAATAGTGTCAGGTCTTGGAGCCTCCCCTTGAGTTGGATCCCAGTTTGGGCCTGTCACTGAACCTTCTTTCCTCCAGTCTTCTCCATTTTTGTTCCTGCGGTTCTTTTAGTCAAGAACAATTCTGTGTCAGGGTTTTTGACTGTGGGATGGAAATTCCATCCCTCCACTTGATGCCTTGTCTTTCTGCTGGAGATGGACTCTACAAGTTCCCTCTCCCTACTGTTGGACATTACATGGAAGGTCCCTTCCATTGTGTTGGGGTGAACAGGTGTGAAGCCCTGAGGGCCAGAAGAAATAATGGAAACAGGCAACCTCAGGAGGTAGGAGGTGGGGGGTCCTCTAGAATATACCAGAGAACTGGGAGGTAAGAAACACTGACAATTCAAAATTTTACTTTTAAAATAAGTTTTAAATCAACGATCCACATTATCTTAAAAATGTTTAAGCCTTTCTACCTATCCCTGAAATGTAGCATTAAAAATGTTGGAGAATAACACTTTAAAAATAAAATAACCAATACTGAAATTTTATTATATAGCTTTAGCCCTCATAAAAATATGATTAGACAAGACTAAGAAAAAATTATAGGCTAAAGTTATCTAAAATTCAGTATATAAGTGTATAAAACTGTCAGTCCATAAAGAGTAAGAAAAAGGACAAGATAAAATAAGTTACCAAACATTAAAACAAAAACAAAAAACTAAAGCACAACCTGAAAGTATACATGGTTCCAGGTACATGTGTAGCAGAGAATGGCCTTATCTGGCATCAAGGGAAGGAAGTCCCTTTTCCCTGTGGAGGCTTAATGACCCAATCTAGGGGTATGCTAGAGCAGTGAGGCTGGAGTGGGTATGGGGGTGGAGGAGCACCCCCATAGAGGCAAAAGAGTGGGGGATGCGATGGGGAGTTTGCAGAAGGGAGAAGGACAACATTTGAAATGTAAAAAAATAAAATAACCAATAAAAAAACTATAAAACCAAAATCAAGCAATTCAGTTCTGTATTATTATGTCTACATAGAGCCTCGTCTCAGTGAGAAAGCCCTCAAAACCTTAAGGAATGACAAATAACAAATATAGCAAATCATAAGATTGGAGAAATGACACAAAAAAATCTATACCATACTGTAAGCTTTTACGATCCTTTCCAAAAATGAATGGGATTTAAAACTGAACTCTTGCAGTAGTATATTCATAGGGACTCAAAATACTCTAAACTAAGCCCAATCCTGCACAACGACAACACAAATTGTTAGTTTTTTTTCATTCATATTTCAAGTTATTTTAACAGTTTACATCCCATCAGAAAAAAAATCCAGATTTGAAAATAAAATGAAAATAATTTGCAGTTATATTAATTATTATATAACTTTTATCTCCACATAAACAGATTTTATTGTTTATGCTAACTTTTAGACGTCTAGTAGCTAGACCTAGCAGTGAGATTCCCAGTTTCCCATTTGGGAGTTTCTCTTTGACACATAGTACACGCTGTGCCCACATATATTCACTCTTAGAACAGGTCAAAATATTTTGATTTCAGCTTTAAAAAATTCTAAATTTAATATCAGAGATATTTTAATATATTAATTCTACACTATAAATAGATTGCATGAATTTAATATATATCTTAGCAATTATATGATTATTTAGATACGTGTTTATAATTGTGTGTTTTATGTATGAATAGAGAGAAAAGGGAAAGGAGAATTTTTAAATGAGAAACGTGACAAAGCTAGATGACAGAGAGGTCTAAATGTATCAAGGTACCTTTAGTAAATCAATGTCCTGATGGTAAACCAAACATGGAGCAACTGCAGTTTCTTTAGAATGTTTTGGTTCTAAATTCAGCCAAACTGAATTTAGAATATCCAACCTTTCAATTACTGTCTCATCTGTTGGCTAGAAGCTTATTTATTTATTTATTTATTTATTTATTTATTTATTTATTTTATGTGAACTGCTAGTCATAACTGGGTTGCCCTAGACTGAGTTTCCTCAAAGAAAATGTACATTGCAATTTTTAATGACACCTTTTGTGTTCCTTTTCCTTTTGTCCTTTTTTGTTTCCTTCACTCCCCATCTTTTCCCTCTTCTCTCCTCCTCTTCCTTTCCCTTTCCTCCCAGTACCTTCCTTTGCTCACATTAAGGAGCCATGGGGTACCACTCTCCTATCTTAGATTGACTTACTTTAGAGTGAACATCCCACAACTGTTCATACTTGTTGTATCCAAGACCATAAATCTAAAGTATATTATAGGATATAGTCTAAATATTTCATTTGTTTCATATCACATTAGTAAATTTAAATAAAACATTAATAATTAATAATTAAAAGCAACTTCTGACCCAAGATTTTATCAAATCTTGTGGACTAGAGAGGCGCTATGACACATTAGAAGTCAAATATACTAGTTAGAATAGCAAGTATTTCTTCTTAAAACTTTTTGTTTGAATTACTGTTTGAAATAGAGTATTAGAAACAAGAACAAAAATTATATTGGAAGAGGTAAGTCTATCATAATATTCCTTTTTGAAAATGTCTTATTTGTTTTGTTCTTTGTTGGGTTGCTTTCTATTTTATTTCTCTTATTTCTGTGTGTGTTCTTTTATATTTTCTTTTATTATTATTAACCATTCTACTCATTTACATCTCAAATGATATCCCACTTCCTGGTTGTCCCCTCCACCAACCTCTAATTCCCTGATATCCCACTTCCTGGTTGCCTCTCTGCCACCACACCATCCCACATCTGCCTTTCCCTTCCCTTTTACCTGTATGGTAGTGCTCCACCACTGACCCACACTCTCCTGCCCCACCGCTCCAGCATCTCCCTACTCAGGGGCATCAAATGGGTGTAAATCTGGGCGGATGAGGAAGTGGGGTATAACTGGAAAGAGCTGGGTGAAGGGAAACCATAATTAGAATATGTTGTGTGAATTAAATCTGATTTCAATTAAAGAAAATACTAACTCATAAAAATTTCAAATTAAAACAAGAACAATGAAAACAAACACCTGCTATGATTAAGGAAAAGTGGAGATTCATTCACTGCTGGTATAAGGATAAACTGATAGAACCACTATATTAATCAGAGAGAAGGCGCATCATCTGGAAACAGTTGTACAAACCCCAACTATACCACTCTTGTTATATAGCCAAGGATTCTATATCCTGCTACAGAGATACTTGCTTACTCTTGTTTTTTTGCCACTCTACTCACAATAGATAGGAAATGGAAATAGCTGAGATCTCCATCAACTTATGAGTGAATTGGTAATGAATTTTATTGATGTAGTTCTCTCTCCTTATATTATAAGGGACTATTTTTAATATAAATCACTGAGATATTATGCAGAATATCTCATAGTGTTAAAGTTATTTACATGGAAAATAGCTACTCCTACAAAAATAGATGAAATGTTTTAGTCTCTTGCCCTGTACTTCATTCCTTTCATATGTGTGTTCAGGTCTAATAACAAAAATATTAATGTGTTCCCATGCAATAGATTTTTGAAACCTATCACTGACTCATAAATATGTGATTCCAAACTTTATCAGTTAATTGGTGTATTAATGCATTCACTCAACAACACAGCATACATTAAATATTAAAAACAAAAACAAAAAAAATCAAAGAAAAATCAAAGGTCATTGTGAAGAACAAAATGTAGAAAATTAAAACAAATACAGCTTTACTGGTTAGCTCTTCAGTAGATCCCACATTTTATCTAAGCAATTCAGCACTAAGCAAGTATTCAGGAATCACAGCAATGAAATGATTATAAATGTCAATAATCAAAAGTCTACCCTACATTTTTTGTCTGTGTAACTGGGGGAGAGGGCTCTTCACAGTTTTCTTTGTCCCCTTATTCATATGAGCATTGCTATTATTATAAAATAAAATAAAATAAAATAAAATAAAATAAAATACCCAGATAACCTCTTAAAATCAATAGAGGAGGTAAGTACACCGCAGAGAACAGAAGCCTTTGTTGATGGCATTGTTACTGTTCACCTCTCTAGACAAACATGGAGGGAGTAAATGAATTGGAAGCAATATACTCACCACACAATCATACTTAATGAGAAAGCAGCAAAAGCAGAAATACTGGCAAAGGCAACCAATGCTGTCTAACTGGAGACACAAGCCACGGGACAGATGGAGAACTAACTACTTGGATCAATTTTTATACTGCAAATCAACAGCTTTGAGAAGCAGCTGTGCTGGGAAATAGAAGGTTTGCTTCATGTACTGAAATTGAGCTGAAAGCTGGTACTTGTGTAGCTCCCTCTAAAGGAGACACCAAAGTGCACCAGAGAGATCAGGAAGAGGAAAAGCACCTATGTGCATTAGAAGCACCACATGTGCTATGGAAGCAGAACAGGAAGAAATGATGGTGTCTGGATCTTGGCAATTGGGCCTCCCTGATCAAAGAAGCACAGTGGATGTTTGGAGCTGGCAACTTGCTCCCTGCCCTCCTTTAGGCTGCTGGATCATTGAACTTAAAACATCTGATCTAAGCAACAAGACCTCAGTGTAACATCTCTGTTGCAGAATAGATTTTAGGTGAGACTGAGGATTTCATATTTCATCTGGTTTCTTTCTTCTCTTCCCGCCTCTACATTTGTTTTAGGTCAGTACTTCTAAATCAATCATTTTACATTTTAAGGTTTAAAACAGAGTTCACGAAAAGACAAGAGAATGCCAACAAATGCCCACTTCCCTGTTCCAGAATGGGAAAATAAAAAGTTGTGGTCAAGCACTCATGCAGTCTTTATATTGATTTTGGGTAATTTGTAACCCATTCAAATCAATAGCTCCATATAACCTGACTAAGATACTGAGATTCTCAATATTTTTGTCCAATTAAAACAGGAAGATGTAGGCTGTGGAGATGGCTCAGTGGGTAAGAGTGTTATCTGTACAAGCCTGAGAATTCACAACCTCAGAATTCACATTTCAAAGCAAGGGCTTGCTGTAGGTATATCAGTAATATTACTGTTGGAGGCAGAGGGGGAAGATTTGAATGGAAGAAGGCAGAGTGATTGAGCAGGACACCTAACATCATACACACACACACACACACACACACACACACACACGCACAGGGAGAGAGAGAGAGAGAGAGAGAGAGAGAGAGAGAGAGAGAGAGAGAGAGAATTAAAGTAGATAAAAATAAAATGCTACAATATTTCCAATAAACTGGAAGGAATGTATAAAACTAAGAAAGCATCTTAAGTACTATCAACTACACCTTACAAATACATATATTATTGGAGAGAACTTTAGTTTGATATTTTTAAATGATAGGCATTTTAAAAACATTACACTGAGTATGAAAGTGATCCTGTAAATTTAATTTGTGAGAGAAATACATGGAATGGAAACGTTAACCTTTCTTTTAAAGAAATCAGATTAATGTGACTTATAACATGTTTTAACAGCCTGCAAGAAAATTCTCCATATTCTGACTCTTTCTTTTTGCTTTCTATGCTTGTCTGAGACCCAAGGAATCATTTTAATTACACTTAATTTTTTTAACTTATTCACTTTGCATTCCTCTCATTGACCCCTCTGGTCACCAGTTCTCACAATCCTTCCTCCATCCCCTACCTCCCCTTCCCCTTTGAGGGGTTGGAGACCCAAGGAATCTTAATTCACACTCAAAATCTTCACAAAGCATAGGTATACTATTATGGGTATTTGAATGAGAATAGTCTCCTAGGCTCATTCATCAGGAATGGGAACAGTTGTGAAGGATTATCAGAATTAGGACATATGGCCTTGGTGGAGGAAGCATGTTGCTCCTGGTGGGCTTTGATGTTTCAAAAGCCCACACCATTTCCAGCCTCTCTCTCTCTCTCTCTCTCTCTCTCTCTCTCTCTCTCTCTCTCTCCTTGTTGCCTGGGTATCAAGATATAAAGCTCTCAACTACTACTCCAGTGTCATACCTATCTGATTTCTGTCATGATGATAATGAACTAATCATCAGAAACTATGTTAGGGCTTACAACTAAATCCTTTCTTTCATATGAGTTGCCTTGACTATAGTGTCTCCTCATAGCAACAGAACAGTGACCTAACACAGCAGTGTAGCTCTTATTGTTTGCCTGTTTTCACATTTCCACAGATGACAAGGTTGCTGAGATTTTCAATTCTGTTTTTAAACTGAACCTGGGCATATGGTTATTACTGTTAGATTTAGAAAGTCTGAGCTTAAGGTATTAAAGGGATATTCTCAAACCTTTCCCTAGAGAATATCCTCGATGTTTATTTGTTCTCATATTTGATAAGTGGAAAAAGAGATTGATTTTCAATCATGTTTACTTGGACCTTGTAACCATCCTTGTCTCTTTATCTTCAGTCTTATTAATATATAAGAAAGTCCAATGTCTAGAAATGAGAACCATGAATAGGGATGTGTGTGTTACATTAGAAATGACTCTAGTTGTCAAATAGTACCTGTCTCTCTTAAGACAAGAAGGAAATCAATCTTGTTACCTCACTGAAAGAGTGAAAAGGAATTTAGGGAGAATAAAACAGTAAATAAAATATCAACAAATAGTCTTATTCATGTAAATCATAAAAATATAAATAAAAAAATTATATCATTTTAACAGCTTTTATTGTTGGCTGAATGGAGTTGGTTTATTGCTGTGTTTAACTACAACAAAAAGTAACTTAATTGGTTATGTCAAGGATATATATGTTCTTTGCAAATTTGTAACAGATTTTTATTATTTAGTCTTATTTTATTACTACAACTGATTAATTTCCAAATTATATTTATGTCTGAAATGTTAATAAGATCTAAAATAAAATAAGTACTTACTATGTATTGAAAATACAACAGGACATTTGCATATGTTGTTTCATTAATTCACAACAATGTTGGACCAAGAACCATTCTAATATATCATATTAGACTCAATTATGTTAAATTTACATAATATAAAGGAACTGATGCCTTTTCCATGGGCCAAAAGTCATCATTTTCCAATGTTTCACCATGTCAGAATCATATGTTAACTGCTCAATCAAAAAAGTAAAAATCTTTTTATCAATTTATTGTAGTATATTTCGTGGTGTTGTATGGCTAAAATGACATTCAGAATATGCCTTCTCATCTTTATTATTATAAAGATTATTATCTTTATAATCTTATTTATAATTATATAAATTATTATCACCATTTAAAATTGTAACAATTTTCAACTCTTCAAATAGTTATTACTTAACTGTTAATTGTTAACTATTAGCAAGTTGTTCATGGTTATTTGTAAAGTAATATTTTGTTTTGTTTACCAGTTTAATTTAGTATTTAATCAAATGCTGGCTTGCATCTACTGGTTTTCCATGATTTTTTGCATCTTATATAAATAATTAAATGTGTATTTAATTGCTACCTATACCTATTAGTCCCTATCAAGAAAGGCTTTGAAAGAGCTTCTTGTCTATGATGCTTTCAGGCGTGTTTAATGTTATTTCTATAATATTTGAACCAGCATTTTTGTAGGCTAACAGTTCTATATGGTAAGGTTAATAGCTATGTGGTATAGACAATTGCTTTCATTCTTCAGAAGCATGCACAGTACTTTCAACACTATAAACTCTATTCAATAAAGGGGAAGATTCTACTTTAACAGGAGCTCTGGTTCTCCAGATTTAAAGAAATAAATAAGTTGTAGCTTCATCACTAAGCCCTGACTATCAGGATATAGAAATATCCTGTTTGTAGGAGGTTAATGAGACACATACAGCTCTTGGCTAATGACTCAACAAGATATAAACCACCAACTTTTGATTGGGTTTGGGACCCATCCTATGAGTAGAAACTTATCTGATACTCCTAAGTTATCCAAGAACCTGAGAGTAGAAAGGTCATGGGGAACCAGGAGAAAACATACTAGTACAATATAGAAACACATATTTCTTAACCTAATTAATAGCTTAGTGTCCAAAATCAATAGTATTTTATATAAATGATGTTATATTAGTTTTATAAAAAATAGCTTTATAGTTATAAGCATGAAATGATATACATATAGCATTATATCAAAATAGTAAAGAATGTTCTTGAAAAGAATATTTGAAACAGAATTTAATTCTATTAAAGAACAATGTGATTTCTCACAGGTCACATATCATCTGTTCAATTTTATTTTGGTAAAATTAGAATGTTCTAATGATACCATGTACATCTGTCTTCAGAATCATTCTGTATTTTGATGTTCTCTTTTGAATTGAAACAATGGGAGTAGATGGGATTAGAATAAATTTAAATTAAATTTAATTAGGCCCAAGGGCCTCTCCTCCCACTGATGTCCAACAAGGCTATCCTCTGCCACATATGTGGCCAGTGCCATGGATCACTCCATGTGTATTCTTTGGTTGGTGGTCTAGTCCCCAGGAGCTCCAGGGGGTCTGACCTGTTGACACTGTTGCTCCCTCCATGGGGCTGCAAGCCCTCTGAGCTTCTTCAGTACCTTCTCCAACTCCTCCATTGGGATCCCCGAGCTCAATCCAATGGTCTTGTATATAGGTTTTATACTGTCACTTCTCTCTTCTCACATTCACACCACATGTACACACATACACACACACACACACACACACATACACACACACACACACACACACATGTTCAAACTCCTATTGATAAATAACTTGATATTAATCCTCTGAAGTCTTTTATAAGCTTTACAAGCCTAAATCTTACAGTTTTAAATATGAAACTGTTTCCCCTCCTTGTTTATAAGTTTATACATGTTTTCTTATGATTATGTATCAAATTGACTCATTTATTAAAGAGTCATTGCATCTTCATACAAATTGAGTTGAACTTTGAATATTTATCTTGTACTGTATATGTCACTGCATTTGTTGCCTGAAGTTTTCTTGCAGATTCTGTATTATTTTTGGTATTTTAGGTCATTTAATCAGTAAAAGAGGTAAATTTAGTTTTTCTTTTTTCATATACTTGCTTTTTACTTCTATTTCATGTCTAATTAGCTTGACTATAACTTCTAGTACAATGAAGAACAGAAGCATCAAGAATCAATCTTGCAGAATTACTCTTGATTGTATTGCTAAATAGTCACCATCTGCCATTAACTGTGACATAGCTTGGTTTTTAATAGATGCACTTATTATGTTGAGGCTTTTCTCTCTATTTTATTCAGGATTTCAATCCCTCTGTGTCTTTGCTTCCTTGTTTTCTTTTCTTTAATTTTCTTGCATGTCCTTTCTGTTTTATACTACCAATTTATTTAGAAATTCTTTGATTCTTTCCACTGCTAGACAATCTCTCTCTCTTTTTTTTTTTAATTTTCATATTTTATTTACATTTCAAATGTTTCCCCCTTTTCAGATCTTCCCTTTGGAACCTCCCCATTCCCTCTGCCCTTCCCCTGCCACTATGGGGATATTCTCCAAACCACCCTCCCACCCACCCACCCACTCACATCTTCCCTCCTTGTCATTCTCCTATACTGGTGGATCTAACACCCTCAGGCCCAAGGGTCTCTCCTCCCCCTGACAGTTAACAAGACCCTCCTCTGCCGCATTTGTGGCCAGCACCATGGGTCCCTCCATGTGTATTCTTTAGTTGGTGGATCAGTCTCCAGAAGTATCGGGGGTCCGGCCAGTTGTCACTCTTGCTACCTCCCTGGGGCTGCACACTCCCTCAGCTCCTTCAGTCCTTTCTCCAAGCCCTCCATCTGGGACCTCACACTCAGTACTACTGTTGCTGCAAAGTGACTCTTGGGTATTTCAAACTTTTAGGCTAATAACCACTTAACAGTTAGTACATACCATGTTCATTCTTTTGTGACTGCGTTACCTTGCTCAGGATGATATTTTCAAGATCCATCCATGTGTCTACGAATTTCATGAAGTCATTGTTTTTAATGTGTTACTTAAGGGGGAATTTCTGTTGCATCCATGTTACATTTCCTGTGTACCAGCTACCATTTCCTGTTTTTGTTTCCATGCCTTATAATTCTTTGTCAAAATTTAACACTACATATGCTACTCTCATTCTGCTGCCTTCCAGAGGTGGTTGTTATTTTGTTTAGTAATTTTTCTGAGATAATTCTGTGGATTTTATTTCCCCTGTAGTGGTTTGTTTATATTTTCAACACAGCCTGAATCTTTTAATTGGACTTCCAAGCTACCAGGCTATTACCTACTGTCTTGTTAAAGCTGCTGATTTCTCAACAAATTTATTGTGCCTTAGCTATTCTGATTACTTCTGGATCTCTGAGTATAATTTGGACATTGTTTTTATAGTTTACAGATACTGGTTTTTGACTGGGTTGTCAAATAATGAATAGAAGCTGTGACTTTTCTCTCTGTTTACTTGAGAATGAAAACTCACATGAACACTATGATAGCCAAGATAAAATTTCATTCAGAAGATGTGGACACTTTTTTCTTTTTTTTTTTTTTTAAATTACTTCAATTATTTACATTCCAAAGGTTATCACCCTTCCCAGTCCCCCCACCTTGTTTTCTTCACACCCTCCCTTTCCTTCTGCAAGCATGCTCCTCCAACCCAGCCACCCACCCCCACCTCATTCCTGCCAGTATCCTCATTCCCTGGGGCATCAGATTTCCATGTGATTAAGCTCATCCTCTCTGAGAACAGACAAGGCAGTCCTCTACTACGTATGTGCCAGTAACTACTAACCAGCCCATGTCTGTTCTCTTGTTGGCGGCTTAGTCTCTGGGAACTCTGAGGGATCTGGATTAGTTGATACTTTTGTTCTTCCTATGGGATGGCAATCCCCTTCAGTTCCTTCAGTCCTTCCTCTAACTCTGAGAGGGGTCCCCTATCTCAGGCCAATGGTTGGCTATAAGTATCTGCATCTGCCTTGGGCAGCTGCTAGTAGAGCCTCTCATAACAGCCTTGCTAGACTCCTGTCTGCAAACGCAATATAGCATCAGTAATAGTGTCAGAGTTTAGTGCCTATGCATCGGATGGATCCCAAGTTGAGCAGTTCACTGGCTGGCCTTTCCTTCAGTGTCTGATGCATTATACTCTCCTACATTCCCTTTACACAATAACAATTCTGAGTCAAAATTTTTGAAGATGTGTGGGTGGTCCCATGCCTCAACTGGGGGCCATGTCTATCTACTGGATGTGGTCTCCTTAAGTTCCATCCACCAAATGTTGGGCATTTTAGTTAAGGTAATCCCCATTGAGTCCTGGGAGCATCTCATATCCCAGATCTCTGGGACTTTTTAGAGCTCCCCACCCCCTGCTGCTGAATAGTTCCATTAATTCTCCTGACCCTCTGGGATTCTCTCCGGTCTCTTCCCATACCTGATCCTACTCCCCCAAATTCTGTTCACCCTCCCCTCTCCCACCCAGGTTCCTCCTTCTCTCTGGTTCCTTTGATCATTTTATTCTCCCTTATAAGTGGGATTGAAGTATCCATATTTTAGACTTCTTTCTTGGTATGCTTCATATGGTCTATAAGTTGTATCATGGGTATTCTGTGTTTTTGACTAATATACACTCATCAGTGAATACATACCTTGCATGTACTTTTAGGTCTGTGTTACTTCAGTCAGGATGATATTTTCTAATTCTACTCATTTACAAGCAAAATTCATGATGTCCTCATTTTTAATAGCTGAATAGTATTTCATTGGGTAAAGAATGACATTTTCTGTACCCATTCTCCATCTGAGGGACATCTGGGTTGTTTCTAGCTTCTGGTTATTACAAATAAGACTGCTATGAACATAGTGGAGCATGTGTCCTTGTGGTATGGTGGGGCATCTTATGTGTATACACACAGGAGTGATATTGCTGAGTCTTCAGGTAGATCTAGTTCCAATTATCTGAGAAACTTCCAGATTGATTTCCAGAATGGTTGTACCACTTTGCAATCCCACCATCAATGGAGGAGTGTTCCTCTTTCTTTACATCTTCATCAGCATGTGCTGTCATGTGAGTTTTCGATCTGCGCTATTCTAAATTGTGTAAGGTAGAATCTGAAGTTCATTTTGATTTGCATTTCCCTAATGACTAAGGATGTTGAACATTTCTTTAGGTGCTTCTTGGCCACTGGAGATTCTTCTGTTGAGATTTCTCTGTTTAGCATTGTATCCCATTTTCAAATTTGGTTATTTCTTTTTTGGTTGTTCTTGTCTAACTTCTTGAGGAATTTTTTTTTTTTTTTTTTTGTATATTTTGGATGTAGTGTTAGTGAAGATCTTTTCCCAATCTGTAGGTTGTGTTTTTGTCCTTTTCTCAGTATATTTTGCCTTACAGAATCTTCTCAGTTTTATGAGATTTCATATGTCAATTGATGGTATTCGAGCCTGAGCCATTGGTGGTCTATTCAGGAAGTTTCTCTCTGTGCCATTAATTTTGAGACTATTTTCTCCCTTCTTATCTGTTAGATTCAGTGTGTCTGGCTTTATGCAGAGGCCCTTGATTCATTTGGACTTGAGCTTTGTGATAAATATGGATCAATTTGTCTTCTTCTACATGCAGACTGCTAGTTAGACCAGCACCATTTGTTGAAGAGGCTTTCTTTTCTCCACTGCATAGTTTTGGCTTCTTTGTCAAAGATCAAGTATCCATAGGTGTGTGGATTTCAGAGTCTTCAATTCTATTTCATTCATCAATCTGTCTGACTTTGTACCAGTACTGTGTGGTTTTTATCAACATTATAATGCTTGAAATACTGTAGGCTTAGATTTTTTTTAAAACCTATTTTTAATAAGGGTATTCAAATCCTTCAATCCCTCTTCTAGCCTAGTGTCCAAAGGTAGGGGGAAAAGATGGAAAATAGCACAAAGGAATGTGGATCTGTTTATAAGTATTTTGGGGGTGTGATTCCAATCTCTGTTTGTCAGTATACCAGTAGTTCAGATCAGTAGGATCATGATCCTAAACATAAATCAGCAGTGGTGGCACAATCTTGCAGAAAGATCCAGGTCTCTGCTGAATCAAGTCAGTGGGGAGGCACCAGAACCAGGAGAAGTCATCTGCCATGCCTCTCTCAATGAAGTAAAGATCACAAAGTCAAGAAGCAATGAGCCTTGCTAGAAACTTCGCCACTGACCACGAAGTCCTATTTATGCTCTCTCCAAATATCACATGTTCTCACACTGGTCTTGCCTCAGCAAGACATCATGAGAGTCTGTATCACATGACACAACCAGAAACTTCCACTTCAGAACACCTGCCAATATTACCGAGACAAGGGGTATAAGAGGGGTTTGTAGCATGATTGTGTTGTACTGTATGACTATTATCCACTTACAAGTGAGTACACACTGTATTTATCTTTCTGGGTCTAGGTTACCTCACTTTTGATGATATTGTTTAGTTCTATCTGTATAGTTCTATTTGCTTGCAAATGTCAGAGTATCATTTCTTTTTTAGAGGCTGAGAAATATTCCATTGTGTAAATGTATAACATGTTTTTTCTCCCATTCTTAAACTGAGGTACATCTAGCTTATATCTGGTCATTGTCTATTGTGAATAAAGCTGCTCTTAACATAGCTGTCCAAATGTTCTTGTGGTATGATAAAGTGTCTTTTGGGTATATTCCAAGGAGAGGTATACCTGGGTCGTGGGGTAGATCTATTCCTAAATTTCTGAGAAACCACCAAATTGTAGCTAAAGTGGTTGTACAAGTTTGCATCCAAACCAACAATGGAGGAGTGTTCCACTGACTTCACATCTGTTGTATAATGAGCTGTCACTTGAGTTTCTGATCTTAGCCATATTGATAGAACCTCAGAGTCATTTAGATTTGCATTTTGATGATTGCTGATGTTGAACATTTTTTTAAAAATGCTTTTCAGCCATTAGAGATTTCTCTATCAAAAGTTCTCTCTTCTGATCTGTTTACCATTTTTAATAGGGATATTTGGTTTGTCAATATCTAGTATTTTTTAAAGTGTTTCATATATTTTTGATATTAGTTCTCTGTCAAATGTGAGGTTGGTGAAATATTTTTCCATTTTGTTGGCTTCAATTTTGACCTTTTGGCAGTCCCCTTTACCTTACAGAAGCATTGTAATTTCATGAGGTCCCATTTATTAATTGTTCATTTTAGTGTCTGAGATTTTGGTGCTCTGTTAAGGAAGCTGTCTCTGTGCTAATACGTTCAAGACCCACTTTCTCTTCTACCAGATTTAGTGAATTCAGTTTTATATTGAAATATTTTATGCACTTAAGGTTTGTCCAGACTTGAGTTTTGTCCAGGGTATTTGCATTCTTCTACATGCGGACATTCAGTTAGATTAGCACCATTTGTTAAACATGCTTTCATTTTTCATTGTATTGTTTTGGCTTCTTTGCCAAAGATCAAGTGTCCATAGTTGTGTGAATTTAATTCCAGGTCTTCACTTTTATTTCATTAATCCACTTTTCTGTCTTGCTTGTGCCATGTGATTTTTTTATTACTATTGCTGTATAATACAACTTGAAAGAAGAGACAGTGATACATTGAGAAGTTCTTTATTGTACATAATTGTTTTAGCTATCCTGTATATTTTATTTATCCATATGAAGTTGAGTATTACTATTTCAAGGTCTGTAAAGAACAGTGTTAGGCTTTTGAGGAGAATTTTGTTAAATCTGTGGATTGCTTTTGGTAAGATGGCCATTTTTTTAGTATGTTAATCTTAGGAATCCATGATCATAAGAGATCTTTCTGTCTTCTGATATCTTCTTTAATTGCTTTCTTCAAAGATTTGAAGTTCTTCTCATATAGGTCTTTCACTTGCCTGAGTAGAGTTATACCAAGATATATTATTTGTGGATATTGTGAAGGGTTTAATTTCCCTAATTTCAACTTCTCTATCATTAGTATATATAAGGACTACTAATGTTTTTTTGTTTGTTTATTTGTTTGTTTTTAGTTATATTATATCCAGCCATTTTGGTGAAGGTATTTATCATTTGTAGGTGTTGTCTGGTAGAATTTTGGGTTCATTTAGGTATACTATCATATAATCTGAAAATACGGATACTTTAACTTCTTCCTTTTAAATTTGTTGATATGTCAACAAATTTATGTGTATATATATATATATATATATATATATATATATTCTATATATGTTGTCTTATTGTTCTAGTTAAAACTTCAAATGTTACATTGAATAGATACAGAGAGAATGGAGGGTCTTTTCACTTTCTTGTGTTACTGGAATTGCTTTAATTTTCTTCCCATTTAATTTGATATTGGCTATAGGATTTCTGCATGTTGCCTTTATTATGTTTAGGTATATGCCTTGTATCCCTGATCTCTTCAAGATATTTATCATGAAGGGGTGTTAAATTTTGTCAAATGCCTTTTCTCTATAATGAGGTGAACATATAGGTTCTCTCTTTCAGTTTGTTTGTATAGTGGATTACATTGACAGATTTTCTTACATTAAACTATCCCTGTATCTCTGAAATGACAGCAACTTAATGATAGCAGATTTGTTTGTGGATTTAGTGTACAAGTATTTTATTGAGTGTTTTTGTATAAAATTTCATAAGGGAGACTGGTATGAAATTCTCTTTCTTAGTTAAGTCTTTTTGTGGTTTATCTGTTTGTGTATCTGTGGCTTAATAAAATGAATTTGGCAGTATTTTTTTCTGTTTCTATTTTAAGGTGGGCCCAAGGGAGGACACTTGAATCTCACTGAACAGAAAGTAAATAGATTAGACATCAGAGGTCAATGGAGGGTGCAAACTAGCTCAGGAGAGGTTGGATGGGAACAGGAGTGATGAAGTGTAGGAAAGACAGAAGGAAAGAATACTGAGAGGAGAGACAGCTAGTTGTGGGTATATCTGTGATTATCTAGAAATGTAGGACAATAAAAACTCTCAGAAATATGTGAGGGTGACCCTAGCTAATACTCCTAACAATAAGAGACAGGGAACCTGAACTTGTCATCGCCAGTCAGAAGATAAAACTTCAAATGAAGTGATTGGAATACCAACCCTGACCCAAAACCTTAGATACACAATTTGTCCTGCCTACAAGATAAAAAATGGAACATAATTTGAGGGAAGAAGCAACCAATGACTGACCCAGCTTGAGACCCATGCCATGAGAGGGAGCCCAACCCTGAGACTATAAATGGTATTTAAGTACATTTGCAGTAGGAGTCTACCATAACTGTCCTTAGAGAGGCTTTATCCATCAACTGATGGAAATGACTCAGAGACCCACAGGCAAACATTAGGTGCAGCTTGTGGAATCCGGTGGAAGAAGGACTGAGGATGCCAGAGTGATTAAGGACACCACAATAAAACCTACAAAATCAACTAGCCTGAACCCATAGTGGCTCACAGATATCCAACTGCCAGCGATAGAGTATGCCTGGGATGGACCTAGGCCCTTTGTTTGTCATAGCCTTGAAGCTAGGTCTTCATGTAGGATCTCTCTAACAGTAAGAGAAGGAACTGTCTCTGACTCTGTTTCCTATATTTGGATCTATTTTCCCTAAGTAGAATAGATGAAAGTGTCTTATTGCAACTTTGTATGCCAGGACTGGTTGAAGCCATGGGAGGTTTCCAGTTTTCTAAGGATACAGGAAGGAGGGGTAGGTAGTGGGAGGGAAGTGAAGAGGGCAGGACTGGAAGCAGAGGAGGGAGGAAAAACTGCTGCTCTTTTTCTCCTCACACTACACATTTTATATTTCTTTCTGTCTAGCTTTTTATAGATCTGCCTAAGAATGATTACTAATAACCACAGGACACAATCAATGCTTTGCTGTCTTTGAAATCTCTCCCAATGCAATCGATCCAAAACTCTTCAAATTAATCTCAGGAAAAAAAATTTAGGACAAATTTTCTTTGTAAAAATCTGCCACGTTCTTTGTCAAAATATCAAAATATCAAAAGAATTGTTTCTAGACCAGATCATAAAGTTTCTTCCCTCTTAAACGTCTTAAACTTGACCCCTTATCATTATCTTTAATGCTATTAGTAGGATAGATCATTAATCTCTGCTTATTGAGTCCAACATCTTTTCTAGTCCAAAGTCTCAAAAACCAGATGCCATTTGCAATGTAGTCAGGCCTGCCACAGCATTATCCTACTCTTGGTACTAACTTCTGTGTTTTATCTCTCTTCTCTTCTCTTCTCTTCTCTTCTCTTCTCTTCTCTTCTCTTCTCTCCTCTCCTCTCCTCTCCTCTCCTCTCCTCTCCTCTCCTTTATTCTCCTCTCCTCTCCTCTCTTCCTTTGAATAGACATCAAGACAAAGGAAACTTGTTTAAGAGAAAACATTTAATTGGGATTCTGTTTATGGTCCATTTTCATCATGGGTGGGGGAATATGGCAGAATACAGACAAGTAATGGAAGAATAGCTAAGATTTACATCCTGATACTTAGGTAGGGAGAGAGAAAGTTACTGAGCTGGTATAGACTTCAGAAACCTCACAGCCTACCACAATTAATACAGTATCACCAACAAGCACACAAGTATTCCAATAAGGCCATACTTCCTAATCTTTCTAATCTTTCTCACATAACGCCATTGTAAAAGTAATTAAGTGTTTAATATATGAGTTCAAATATACGAGCTTTGGGAGATATTCTCATTCAAACTACCATATTCCTAAACGATGCTACCAGTGAATCCGCAGAATTCATTTTCATTGCTGAGGATAGCAGAGAATAGCCAGAAGTCCCAGGAAATATTATCTCTTTTGTGATAATTTTATTTTTGCTTAATTAGTCTATGCCATGCTAATAAGCTACATGGTAAAGAATTTAGCTTTAGATAAACTCAAAGAAAAACAGAATCAAAAAAAATCATTGAACAAATGTGTTACTTTTCCATACATAATTTGTTTTAGAAATATTAGTCCAAATTATTAGTTTTCTTCCTGTGAGCAGGCACAGCAGAATTTGAAGTTATAATCATTTCAGCCTATTAAGCCCCTTTAAATTGAAATATAAAACTTAAAAGTATTAACCTTTTTAAAAAAGTTACAGAATAGGAAATTTGCAGAGGAGAAAACTATTCATAATAAATCACAAATGTGTCAATATTTTAGAACTATAATTTCTGTTGTAACATTGGTTTTAATTATATTCCTTTTCTCAATACAAATCAGTTTTGATTGAACTTAATAAGGAGTTTAGAAATATCTAATAGAACTTTCAAATCAATCCAAACACAACTAACTTAGTACTTAAGAAATTAATCAAGAACCCAAGTTTGTATTGTCATTGACTGCATTGTGAGGTACAAATCATAGCATTTCTATTTTTTAAAGCTTTCTAGAGAATGCAATAGACAATAAAATTATGAATTTATTTGATATCAATCTAATTTGTGTGCATGAATTTATATAAATTGAGTTAGTATAATTTTGTTTACAGAAAAAGACTTTTAGTTTTTATACTAAAATATTATTATCATTAATATAGCAGTTTGAATAAATCTAAAAATATTTATAAGGATGCTTAAGGGTAGCTACAATAAAATATATCACCCAATTATATTTTAATATGAGAGAAATTTGGAAGTCTAAATTCATCACAATATATAGAGATATTGAACAAACTATTTTTTAATGTTGAATTACTTTTAATAAATATCATTTTATAAGTATGATTTTATAAGCATAATAAGTTAGATATAAATTACATAATCATGATTCTTCATTGTATTCATAAAATTATCATCAATAATATATAATGCTTGATCTATAATTATTTGCATTTGGATAAAAATATTAAACAACTAAAGTACTTTAAAATATCATAAAATTGCACAAATAAATATTTTAATATGTTCATAATGTTTTCAATTAGTAAATCATTAGGAAATCGTGGAACATAAAATACTAATTGATCAAGCTTGGAAAAAATATAATTTTTTCTTTTTAAATTTAATTTAATTATAGTTTTTGACCTGATATGGCTAATGCTGTTTTCAGGTGCTTTATTCTATTTTGTTATACAATGTATTCTGACTTTGCCACCTCTAGCTGTTCTCAATTTCTTCCCACCTGCCCATATACCCACCTCTAGAACGTCTATCATTTTCTCACACTTTAGAAAACAAAGGAAAATTAAAAACAAATAAGCAAATATACCAAAATACAAGAAAATCTAAAGAAATAAAACACCACACAATAAATAAATAGTAAATAAATAAATTCCCAAATTAGACCTCATGATATACAAGCAAAAGACCAATAATAAAGCAAAGCAAAGCAAAGCAAAACAAACAAACAAACAAACAAACAACCTCAAAAAAAATCCACAGTGGTCTCAGGATATCAAATAACTGCCAAAGACTAATTATCATACTTTCCGATCTGAATTCTAAGACATTTGACTTATATCATTGTATATGTCAAATTTGATTTTGAATAAATAAGATGAGTATAAGAAAGCTGCACTTTTTGATAGCTCTTCAGGAATTTTAATGTTTAGATGAGATAATATTTAGATGAGTTTTAGAGTTTTAAACACAGTCCTAATATTTCTTGTCTTTGCTCTGTTTATTTTACCTTTGTTGTTCATGCTCTGTTTACTGTATACATGAATAAAAACCAAAAACTATGACAAGCATATTTGGATAGAATGTTCATTTAACTAACATTTATATTACATCCATTTGAAAAGATGAAAATCCATACAGTTAAAGTGGACATTGAATATTGAGTTTTGAAATACTTGTATCTATACAAACAATTTTGTATTTTTCTGTATATATGAGCTTATTTAATGGTAGGGACGATTAAGTCAGACTTTGGTTGATTATTTGTAGGTATAGGATATTAGAAGTCTTTTATTTTGAAGAACTACTTCCTATGGTCATTTTATAAATGTTTAAACACTGCCCACAGAAAAGAGAGAAAAATCATGTATGCAAGGAGATTTTAATGGGACAGGTCTTACCACCTGTTGCTTTCAGCTATCATTTAATTTCATTACTTGACTTATATGCCAGGGGGAATATGGGATACTCAGCTGAACATCTATTTTCTGCCATGAGGTCAACACTGTGGAAAATGAACATAACTATTTATTAGTCATCTAGGCATCTAAAGAATTGAAGGTGAAATATGTAATAAGAAAACTGGGAGCTTGATTTTGTTTGAAATATTAGTGACATTATTGATAAATGGAAGAAGAAACCAGTAAACATAAAAATCTGTGAAGTTTCAGAGTTTTCACCTAAAGGTCTAAAAATATTAGTTTCTACATCATTCAATAGCAGTAAACAAACATATTAAATTGGAATGTGCAAGGATAAATAGAGATACAACTTTCAAAAATCTTATATCACTTAATGTTACGTTAAATTTTCTGCTATTTATTATGTGGTCTATTTTCATGCCCCTTTAACTGAGTTGGAGCTGTAACATGTTCATCAGCAGAGTGTGGCAGAATGACAATATAGCTTCCAGGACTAGGCTTCTATCTTCAGTCTTGAAATTAGGCCCAGACATGATGCAGAGAAAGACCCAACTCTCTCAGGTGTTCCAGCCAACCCAGTCTTCTTATGTATCAGTAATGCAAGCCAAATCAAGAGATAGTTTTATCCCAAATCTCACAGGATATTCAAAATTAATAAATCATGATTGTTTCCAGTCCTGCTGTTAATTATTATGTTCTTCCTAGAGCATAATGAAGTGAAACATAGGCTCATATGAGTCATTTGTTTGTATTTATTTTTGTGAAACACTTTGGAAATATACAAAAAAGAATAGATGCATACTCCCCTTGATATATGCTTTTGCCTTGTTTGCTTAATACAGCTTAATTAATAAAATGTTACAAACAGAATTAAACTCTAGATCCTAAACTGCTTCTTGTCACAGTTAGCAAACCTATTCTAAAATAAGAATTTGTCAGATCAGTGTCTTTAAGTAATGTTTTGATTATATCATTGTAGATGCAAATAATATAATTTTAGTAATACATTTTTCTAGAATCTGTTATATATACATAGCTCTAATTCACTCATTTCCTAGGAAAAAGTTAGACTTTCTTTAACTATTATTACAGGAATATTATCACTTATTCTTATGTATTTACTTCTGCCTATTTAATTTTTTCCATCAAACAAAATATTTTTAAAACTACATTTAAAAAAGAACAATAAGTCAGAGTCTCATGTATCTCAGCTAGCCTTGAAGTCATTATCTACCCTAAGATGAACTGGGTGCTGGGATTATGGACATGGTCTACTAACCTTAGACTATGAAGTTCTGGGGATCAAAGGCAATACTCTATCAAAATTTCCAAATGGCATGGCACAATAACCATAAGGGTTCCTAGTGATAGGCATGCCTTTTCAGTAAATAACAGTTTTCCAAATGGGCTTAAAAAAATCACTCAACAAGAAGGAAATCACATCAAGTACTATAGAACTAGTCAACTACACAGGGCTAGTGAAGTCATGGAACTTAGGGGAGAAAACCTACACCCATCACTTTACTAAATCAGCATAATCCAAAACTACATTAGAAATATTGATTCTTGAACCTATAGATGAGTAGTTTTCATAGATCCTCAATGAACCTTCTTTTTTGTAACAGAGGGATACCATTACAAAAAACCACAAAGAATCAAAATACAATATTGTGGAGTCCAATCACAGCAGACATATCTACAATACAGTTCTTGCACCCAAACCTTAGAGAATCACAATAAAAGACAGAGAGGAAAGATTGTAATGATCGGATATTAGGCAGAAGATTGTGTAATTGTGTCCCTTAGGTATGGCAGAAGCTACACCCACACTCATAAATTCTCACTAAAATTGTAACTTATTCATGAGCTTATCAAGGACGGCAATAGACATACAGAAAAGCATAGAGGAAAGGCCAGGATCTGCCTCCCATGAATTTTAAGTCATCTTTTCAAATATCAATACTATAACACCTTAAATGTAGAAATGGCATTCCTGTTCACTAAGAGTATATATGTTAATGGAACAATTAAAGTATCTATTATTAACTAATAGATATACTAACAAAATATATGCTAATATGTTATTATACAGAGATATGTTTATATACAGAGATAAAATCTATTGAAGTTGATAATATGTAGGGCTACTTTTGAAAGGTAGAAAGCACTTTCTAATTGAAAGGAAGGATAGTTGACATGGGCAAACATAAACAAGTTAATGAAAGTTTTATTTTTTAATGGATGAACAGAGTTTATTATGAACTGATTTTATGGGTGTAGTAAGAAGTAGTGAAGACAAAAAGGCCCAGGTTAAGACAACTGAAGATATATTAAAAAGTTTTGTCAGTAAGATAAGCTTAATGAAAAACAAAATAATATTTTAATTTTAGAAGATGGACCTGATGAGAAAATAATATAGTAACAAAACAAGATACAGAGACAAAAAGAAAATATGATGTGGCAGTGAAGCTGGTGTCACGTAGATGAATTTAACACAAATATAGGCAATTTGAATTGGTAACATTGGTAGTTAAGAGTTAAAATGATCATTAATTAAATGTCTTTGTTAATACTTAGTCTTTTAATTATAGTATACTAGTACTCTATGTGGCTGGATTCCACAAAGGCTTTACTGAATTGGCATGACTTTATCTTCTCCAATTTTCCCTCTTCCTTCTCTTGTCTTGGCAGCTATAAATGGTTGTAGTTTGCTTATCCTAGCAGTTTTTATTTTATTTTTGTTGTTTGTGCTTTTTGATTTTTCGTCTGTTTTTTTCAAAGCCGACTTTCCCTTTGTAGCCTTCTTTGTCTTTAAACATATTCTGCAGACCAGGCTGGCCTTAAAGAATGTTAAAAACTCTAAAATATCAGAATGCTGTGGGAATGCTGTTAGACCTCACAGAGATCCTTCTGACTCTACCTCCTGAGTCCTGGAATTAAAGAGGTGCACCATCACACCCCAGCTTTTAGTTTGTATCTTTACTTGTTTGTTTTGGTTTTAGTGGGGTATTTTTTTTCTTTTAAACTCTAATAAAATTGTCTTTAAGCTTCTAGTTGAATTTTTTAAAAATTATTTTACTAAATAGACTCCAATAGGGGACCTTAGAGTCCTCATTACATATGGCAACATTGTTGAGATTTTCCAAAGTTTCTAATAGTATTCATACTTTTTCTGATATTTTAGAGGCTTCAACAACATGGGCTAAAAAAACAACTTGAAAAAATACACTGACAAAAAGGAAAGGAAGAAAGTAAAAGTAAATAAAATAGTAAGAGATGAACAATAATAGGAGAAAACCATCTCCCCAAAGTTTGACCTCTACAAATGTCCCACAGGATAGGTATAAACACACAAACAGTAAATAAATGAAATAAAAAAGAGAGTAACATATGTAGAAAAGAATTTAAGAAAACAGAAAATAGGCACGTACATAGTAAAATGTGTTATTTTATACAAGTAAATATGTATATTCATTTAACTTGAATATGTATGATGCTGAAAGAAGCAATAATCAAAATAAATTTTGAAAGAAAAAAAATACAGAGTGTATATGAGAGAGAAAGAGAAAGAGAGGGAGGGAGAGAAAGACAGAAAGAGACAGAGAGAAACAGAGAGAAGTATGACAGTATTTAGTATTTTTGGACATTTGAGTAAATTTAAACATGCAAATTACATGGGAAATTTCAAAACATTCAGCAAATAATGAGAGAATTATGTATTAGCACTTAGGACAAATTAGCCAGTCTAATTGGAGATAGTATTGATGCCTTCTATTCATTTTGTAAATGCTATATTGATGTTAAATTTATTGTATGTTCTAGTAAAGAATACAGTAAGACTAGGGAGATGGTTCAGCCATTAAAAGCACTGACTTCTCTTCTAGAGGTCCTGAGTTTAATTCTCAGCAATCACATGGCAGTTCACAACCATCTATAATGGGGTGTGATGCCCATTTCTGGTGTGTCTGAAGACAGTGAATAAGTACTCACATACATAAAATAAACAGAATAAATCTTTTAAAAATTCAATTGCTGTAGAAGAAATTCAAAAAATATAGACAAAGAATGCCAATAAGAAGGAATTAAGAGCTAAATCCTAAAGGAAAAGAGTTTAACCGAACAGAAGGAAACAAAACCCTGTTTTCAAAAACAATCCAGGAAACACTTATAAACTTAATACATTGAAAAAAAAACAAAATGAGGACATGGTTTATTGTATAAACATTATTCATTGAGAAGATGTTTGAGAGCATATTTTTTTTTAAAGTCATATATGTTCTGTAGATAAAAATTGAAAAGTGGTCCTATCATGTGTAATCTGAGAACCAAAATATCCAGGAAAGTGTACCTCACATTCTCAAAAAAAGTTGGTTACTTAGTGAATTCTAGGCCAGTTTATAATGTATAAGAAGACTTTCTCAATAACATAATAAATAAATAGATAAAAGATAGATAAATGATAGACAATAGATATATATTTAGAAAGAAAAATAGATGATAGATAATCAAGAATGTTTCATATCATAGCAATATTTTAGATATATTATGAAAACAATTTTATATGCACTTATCCAAATTTATAAATGAGTTCCTATATCACTAAAAGATTGAAGAGGATGAATCAAATATGATATTTTAGATTATTTAATGGTAGAAATATGAATAATGAGCAGTAGTTTATTGTGCAAGTCTCATGTGTATAATTTAAAGAAAATTTAAATACCTAAATAACACTGCTGTTTTTATGTGTTAGTGTTAGAAACGAATAAAAAAGGAAATAACTCACAAATTAAGTGGTCTTAAACTCAGAGTCCCTAAACTCTTTATCAGTCAATCTGTAGAAAATACGACATTAGAACAAAGAGTGAAAAAGAATAATTGTTAATTGTTGTTTATTATATTCTGGATAGCATGAGCAATATAATATATTTGAATAGCTAATTGATTCTTTGGCACTGAACTTGAGGTTCTTTCATAAGTGTGACCTATTAACCCCTTTGTCACTGAACATAGCATTTTTGAGTTTATTGTCATGTCAGTGCTCATATCTCAGTCAGTTTGAATAAATTCTGATAGTTCATTCGACTTTATAATAATTTTAAGGTTTGTATGTATGTACTTAGTAACCCTATTTAATACAGTGTGTATTAAAAATCAAATATTCATATTATCTCTATCACAATATGATACATATTTAATGGATTCTTCTTGTTACTTTTCCTGTATATATTATTTCCTAAATGAAATCAATACTACTTTGTGAAACACTGGAAAGATCTTACATGCCCTTATATTGTTAAAAATTTAGATATAATTTAAAATGCTGGCAGGATGCATTAATTTCGTTGATGCTGAGTATCTCTTTATATATATATATATTATTTAATGTACTTCATAATGACAATATGAATAGATGTATATACATGTAACAACATTTAATGAAATGGAGGCCATACATCTGAAGGAGCGGATGGAGAGAAATTTTGGAGAGTTTGGAGGGTGGAAAAGGTAGGAAAATGATGTTGTGATATGATAATCTCAGAAAATGAAAGAAGTATAAAGAGTTGATTATAGCTTGCAGAATAGCTACCTCAGTGATAAAACGCTTTGTATTATTTGCTATAATATAATGAGAAGAGTAGATTTTAGTATTTACACATTCCTTTAACTTCCACCTCATCTCTTCAGCTCCAATCATGAATGTACCTTAAGCATAATGTGATCTTGCCAGTTTTTAAAGAGGAAAATTAATAAGGGCAGAATATTTCTTCATAGGTGATGCTGTTTTGATATTCTTTCCATACCCTGCAATTTACATAATTAGTAAGATAAACAGAATGGAAACTACTTAAGCATATATTTAGGAAAAAAAATTATTTTTAATCAGTGATGGTAAAATGCCAATAGAATCAGTGTAAATATTTTGAAAATAAATAACACTAATCAATTTATTTTATATGGTTTCATACATAAAAATTGTAGTAAAATTAATGTTTATTTTCTACAATAGTGAGTTTAAATATGCAGTGTTTAAGCTGAAAGTCTTTGCTATCAGTACTTCTCTGTGTGAATGCTGGTCCCATTGCTCATTATTTGCCCTTGGCAAATCTTTCATCTCTAATTGCTCCCCACTGCAATATTAAAGAGGATAGCATTATCTGCCTTCAAGAATTATTGTGAGGGTAAATTTTGTTTAAACCTTTTAGGACAATAATTTTGTATAAGCCTATTTAGGATATAGGGAACAGATATTTTGGATATTATAGCATGAGCATCATGACACCATTTTTTAGCCTTGAAAATTGGTTTCCCAGTGAATGTGAGAAAATCAGAAAAAAGAAAAATAACATTCTGTGATAAATAATATCCCACGGATATTTAGTGATCCATAACATGAAAATCCAAGTGGTTTATCTGAATTTGTGCTCTAGAAATGGTATATTTTTTAGTGTAGTATCTAGTGGAACCTGAAAGAAGAGCCTCTGTTGAAAGTGGACAGTCTGCCAAACAGCATTAGACATAAGCATGCCCTCAGAAGGCTTGTCTCTCTGGGGAGAGTTTACATACATATTATACAAACTACACGTATATTAAAGCTTACACAATGGAGGAAATGTACCTGATAGCATCATAGTTCACTGTTATTGTAGACTGACTAATTTACAAATATAAAGTATTTACTTGGCTCATTACAGACCCCAAAACAAGATAAGGTATCATAAAATGGCTGAGATTTTCATGATTCAAGCATAAAGAGAGAGTGATCATGGGAAATTTTTCAATTTTCTTCTGTGCTTCTCAGTCTTTTCTCCAGAGATTTAAAGTTTTCATTCTATAGGGTTTTTCTTCCTTGTTGAAGTTTATTTCTGGATATTTAACCTTGTTTGCTGTTATCATATAGGGCTACTTAATTTTGTAAGTTGATTTTATGTCATTCCAATTAGTTGAACTCATTAATAATTTCTCAACATTGTCATGGTAACTCTCAATGGTTAGCACAACAACATACCACTAAAGGTACAGTAGTGACCTCATTATCTTGACAGTGACTAGGTATCCTGACATTTGTCAGGTTGGACTTAGGTCATATCTGCAGGAGGGAAATCATGTCCGGTACTAGAAAACTACTTAACTATTTAGGACTAGTGAGGACATGCATATTACAGAAGAACTTTCAACTTCCACTTTGCTAAACCAGTAATTACATGCAAATCATGTTCTAAATATTCATCCATATACCTGATATTAGACTATGGATAGTTGTTAATCATCATGTGGGAACTGGATACTGAACCAGGATTCTCTATAAATTCTGTGAGTGTGCTTAATTGTGCAACAACCTCTCAAGATAAAACAAAACCCAGCTTTATACTTTTAACTGTTATTATAATTTTAGAAATTTATTTTTATAGTAAAACATTTCAGCATACTTTCAACATATAATATTCAGTCTCTTTTCATCTCCATATTGATGAAGGACAGTGTACACATATTTGTATTAGTATATCAGTCATATCTTGTTGGAGTCTTGTTATGAATGCATATAAATGTAGCTCTATACCACATTCCTCGATGCAAGTACTTTCAAATTGAGGGTTAGAGTTTTCAGGTACAGATCTGGAGTTTTAGAGAACTTAAATATATAGTCTACATAGGAATCGGCCATACTTCCCCCATTCTGTCTTTTCTCAGAAATAAATTTATTTCTTCTTCTTCTCTACCCAAAAGATGCTCCAATGTATAACAAGCATACATGCTCCACTATGTTCATAGCAGCCATATTTGTAATAGCCAGAAACTGGAAACAACACAGATATCCCTCAACAAAGAAATGGATACAGAAAAGTGATACATTTATACAATGGAGTACTACTCAGTTATCTACTGATTATTAACTCATTGATGAGGTTAATGTCTTCATAGTATAATTATGTCTCACATTTGGGGACCTTGACTACAAGATAAGAGAAGAAAATAAGCCAGGTGTGCCTTGTATAATGAACAATATTATGAATCTGAATGATTGAAAATTTTTGTTCAACAGAAATCATTCTACAAATATACTAATGGGAGAAAATATGTAAAGGAATACTTGAATATATAAATTCCAGCTGCTTAGGTATTGTGGGTTACTCTAATATAGCAATAAACTAGGACAGCTTTGTTGTTTTATGTACCAGATTTTCTTATTTTTTTAAATTTGATTTGTATGTTTCCCTTTGTTTTATACCCCTGAGCATATTAAAGAAAACTATATCCATAACTCAATTTTATGAAGGTCATTCCTTTCTAAAGCAAAAATATAATGTTATGTTCTGAGTCACATTCTTATCTGAACTTATAAATCTCCCAAAATGCCTACATGAGAATCTGTAATTTTAAGTCAAAATGTCAAGCAGACTTTAAAAATTGTTAAATTTCAAAAATTTTCACAATTTCCCATCCTAAATGAGTTTGACCTTTACAGTAGATACTGTTATATTATTTGGTATTTCTTTATACATTTAAATATTAATAAACTTCTTTCATCAAGATTGATGACAATCAAGATCTCTCCACTTTTTTTCCCTCAGCAGCCTTGAATCTGGAGTGGGTCCAGTAGCCCTTCACCACAAATATTACCTTGGAGACACTTTATTCCTCCTGAGTTGAGTGTGAGCTGATATACTTGCCATCATGCTTTGCCAGCACTGAAACTCTTACCAAGGGATGATGAGATATATCCAGAACCAGAGTGCTAGTCATTGACTACTTGGCTGAAAATTATGCCTCAGATGCCTGATTCTTATCCCAATTGGCTGTGTAACTTCCATTGAGAACATTGGTGTTAAAAGATTCAGGCTGTTTCAATTTACTCTTTTAATTAAAACACAGAACTAGAGGAGAAACAAATGAAAGAGAGAGTACCAGACTTAAAATATCTTCTAGCTCTCTTTAGTAATCCTCATTACAATTTTGCATTTAGGTTCAATCAACATATCTCTGAATAACTGTCACTTTTTCATTTTCATTATGTAATATGCTACTTTTACAGGCTCTGGATGGTCATAACACTCTCTTTTTGCAACACAGGATCAGAAGAAGTGACACATAATTCCAGGCACTGATATCTAGAAAGTACTAAACATTATTTCTTCATTATATTCCTGTATTTAGAGAAAAAAGCTGTAGATTAAAGAATCCATCAACAGCTCTTTTTATTGAGCACAGTATTCAGAATCTATTAAAACCAGGCAGTAATTTAATAAGAAAAATAGAAAACTTACTTTATGATGATAATTTTGCTGTATGAGGCAAACAACAAAACTCTCAGTGTCAAATGTGATTTATGCATTTACAATCATATCCCTTTCCAAAGTAAATGTTAATATATCACAGCTTTAAAGGGGATTTTGAATTATTCTGGTTTTTTTTTTTTTCACTGCGTCACTGAATGAATAGAAGCCAATTCCATATTAGTCTATAAAGATAAACAAGACAAGCTTGTTCTTAAAATCATTTATCTTATAGTCCATACATGTGGGTAATCATAGATAAAGAGATACAAGAAATTAGAAGAGATACTATTCAGAAGGAAAAGCTTAGGAAACAGATATTTCATATTCAGTGAGCTCAGTATGTGGCTTAGAAATTGGGGCAAAATGTGTTTTCTTAGACATTTTCATCATAACAAAAATAAATTTGCTTAAAGAGGAGAGTGAAGCAATAGATCATAGGGGTAAATAAAATAAAATATGATGACCACAAGATGGTCTACTCAGTCCTCTGCCAGGTCCAGACATAGAAATAATACTCCTGTCTTATTAGTTTAATGTTATCAGGCTATGCCAATTTCTGATCTCCAAGAAATAATTCTTTCTTAATTATAAATTACTGTGTCTAAGAATTTAAGGTCCTCAGATTAGCACCCTGTCCTATACCTGCCCAAATGCTGCAGTCTGTGAGCCTCCCGGGAGGTCTGTAGTAACTTAGAGCATAGGAAGTTCTCAGTGACCAGGAACATAGGAGGTCCATGTAACCAGGTATATAAGAGGCCTACTCTCACAAGATGCCCACACTAACCAGAGACAACACAGCTTGCCTCCAAGGAGACCAGTTCTAACTCAGGTCACAAAGCTCTATCAGTCTCCTACGAGGCTGGGGACAGTCAGAAATACCCAGCCCAGTTAACACCAGAGGGAATAAGATGGCCAGAGGCAAGCACAAGATTATAAGTGACAGAACCCAATTCAGTTTGATGCTATCAGAACCCAGTTCTCCTGACACAGCAAGACTTGACTAACCTAACACATATGAAAAGCAAGATAATGACCTAAAAATCCCATCTTATGAAGATGATAGAGGTCTTAAAGAAGGATATAAAGACTCCCTTAAAGAAATACAGAAAAACAGAGGCAAACAGGCAGAATCCGTTAAAGAAGAAATAAATAAATCTCTTGAAATATAGGAAAACACAATCAAACAGGTGAAGAAATTGAACAAAATGGTCCAAGAACTAAACATGGAAATAGAAACAATAAAGAGAATACAAATGGAGGCAAACCCTGGAGATCGACTATTTAGGAAAGATATCAGGAGCTTCATATGCAAACATTACCAACAGAATTCAAGAGATAGAAGAGAGAATCTCTGGCATAGAAGATACTGTAGAAAATATTGACACACCAGTCAAAGAAAATACAAAATTTAAAAATCTACTAACCCCCAATATCCAGGAAATTCAGGACAAAATGAAAAGATCAAACCTATGTATTCATAGGAATAGAAGAGAGTGAAGAATCCCAGCTCAAAGGGCCAAAAACATTTTCAACCAAATTATAGAAGAAAACTTCCCTACCTTAAAGAAAGGGATCATCATAAATTTACAAGAAGCCTATAGAACAGCAAATAGAGTGGACCAGATAAGAAAATAATCACACAATAATCAAAACACCAACTCACAGAAGAAAGAAAGAACATTGAAAGAAGTAAGGGAAATAGTCCAAGTAACATATGAAGGCAGAATTACAACAGACATGTCAACAGAGAATTTAAAAGCCAGAAGATCCTAGACAGATGTCATCCAGACTCTAAGTGAACACAAATGCCAGCATAGGATAGTATAGCCAGCAAAACTCTTAATCATCATAGATGCAGAAACCTAGATATTCCATGACAAATCTATATTTATACAATCTCTATCTACCAATCCATCCTGACAGAGAATTCTAGAAGGAAAAATCCAACACAAAGAGTGTAACTATACCCAAGAAAACACAAGAAACTAAAAAGTTCACAACAAATCCAAAACAAGAGAAGCATACACACACAAAATACCATCTCCAGCAACAAAAGTAACAAGAACTAACAATAATCTAATATTCATGATGTATCAATGATACATAATATTGATATTAATATTCAATAATAATCATCATGTAATATTTCTGAATATCAATGGACTCAATTTCCTACTGAAAAGATAAAAGTTAACATATTGGATACACAAACAGGATCCTGTACTTAGCTGCATACAAGAAGCACACCTCTGTGACAAAGATAGACACTACCTCAGAGTAAAAGGCTAGAAAAAAATTTTCCAAGCAAATGGTCTTAAGAAACAAGCTAGAGATGTCATTTTAATATCCAATAAAATAGACTTTCAATCAAAGATAGGGAAGGACACTTCGTTTTCATCAAAGTAAAAATCAACCAAGAGCAAGTCTAAATCCTGAAAATCTAAAACCCAAATGCAAGGACAACCACATTTGTAAAAGAAGCTTTAATAAAGATCAAAACATACATTGAACCTCACAAAATATTATAGGGAGACTTCCACATCCTACTCTCACTAATGGATAGTCATTAATTTTGGTACAGAGACAGACAGGTCGATCAATGGAATAGAATTGAAGACCCAGAAGTAAAACCATACATCTATGGAACTTGATCTTTGATAAAGAATGTAAAAATATACAGTGGAAAAATGAAAGTTTCTTCAATCAATGTAGATCTAATGGCAGTCTGTATTTAGGAGAATAAAAATAGATCCATATTTACTTCCTTGCATAAAGCTCCAGTCCAAGTGAATCAAAGGCTTCAACATAAAACCAGATACACTGAATGTAATGAAGAGAAAGTGGGAAAGAGCATCAAACTCATTGGCACAAGGGGAAATTTCCTGTACAGAACTCCAATGGCTCAGGCTCTAAGATCAAGAATTGCTAATTGGGACCATGAAACTGAAAAGGTTCTGTATGGCAAAAGACACAGACAGTAGGACAAATTGCAACCTACGATTTGGGAAAAGATCTCTACTAACTGTCCTGCATCCTAAAGAGGGTTAATTTCCAAAATATATGAAGAACACAAGAAGTTAGCCACCGGAAAACCAAATTGCCCAATTAAAAACTGGAGTAAAGAAATAAACTGAAAGTTCACAACAGGGAATAACAAATGGTCCAGAAGTACTTAAATGTTCAAAGTCTTTAGTTATCAAAGAAATCAAATCAAAACAACTCTGAGTTTCCCCAGTCAGAATGGCTAAGATCAAAAACTCATGTAACAGCACATGCTGGCGAGGATGTAGAGAAAGAAAAACAATCCTCCATTGCTGGTGGGATTGCAAACTTGTACAACCACTCTGGAAATCAATCTGGTATTTCCTCATAAAATTGGAAATAGTTCTACCTAAAGGCCCAGCTATACTACTCTTGTGCATATACCCAAAAGACAACCCACCATACCACAAGCTCATGTGCTCCACCATGTTCACAGCAGGCTTATTTGTAACAGTCAGAAGCTGGATACAACCCAGATACCCATCAACTGAAAAATGGATAGAGAAAATGTGGTTCATTTATACAATGGAATACTATTCAGCTATTAAAAAATGGTGACATTATTAATATTATTAATATTATATTAATTAATTATTAACTAGAAAATATCATCCTAAATGAGGTAACTCAGACCCAAAAGGACATGGATGGCATATATTTACTGATAAGCTGATATTAGCCAAAATGTACAGATTACCTAGGTTGCAACCAAGAGACCATGAGAAGTTTAAGAAGCAGAAATGTCCAAGTAAGGAGGCTTCAATGCCACTTATAAGAGAGATGAAATAATGACAGGAGGCCAAGGGAGGGAGTGATCTGGGTGGAGAAAGGAAGGCAAGGGAAAAGGGGAACAGGATCATATATTGGGGTGGGGAGGAGATATGAGTTAAGTCCAGAAGGCCAAGAGAATGATTGGAAATATGTTGTATCAGGGTGTGTGGGAGGTGGGGGGCCCTCTAGAAAGTACCAGAGACCTGGGAGGTGAGAGACTCTAAGGACTTGTTAAGAGTGACCTTAACCAAAATCCCTAACATTGGAGAAATTCCTTTCCCTTTAACTCGAAGAGTCTACCTCCAGTAGATAGGGACTCAAGTGGAGGAACAGGGTAAATAAATAAATAAATAAATAAATAAATAAATAAAATCTGCGACCCCGAATTGCTTCTGTCTAAAAGAACTACAGGGACAAAACTAGAGAAGAGACTGAAGGAAAGGCAGTGCATTGACTGGTTCAACTTGGATCCATCTCAAGGGGGTGCACCAAGGCCTGCCACCACTATGCTATGCTTTGCTTATAGATGAGAGCCTGCTATGGCTGTCCTCTGAGAGCTTTAACAGCAGGTAACCAAGACAGAAGCAGATACTTACAGCCAACCATTGGACTGCAGTCAGAGATCCCTATGGTTTAATTAGAGTAAGGATTGAAGAAACTGAAAGGGAGAGTGTACCCATAGGAAGACCAACAGTCTCAACTGAACCAGACCCCAAGGAGCTCATAGAGACTGAGCCACAAACCTGGAGTATTCCTAGGCTGGTCCAAGGCCACTGGCACATATGATGGAGAGGTCTGTCCGACCTGGCTTCAGTGGAAGAAGATGTACTTAATCCTTGAGAAACTTGAGGCCTCAGGGAAGAGGGAGGTCTGGTAGGTTGGGGAAGCACTGTATCAGAGGCAAGGGAGAGGAGGAATGGGATGAGGAACAGTGGGAGGGGAAATCAAGAGGTAATGACTGGAATGTAAATAAATAAAATAATATTTAAAAAGAACTTAAGGCTATCCTGTAGTACTTATGACTTAGATTTCAAATATCCAGGCACAGACCCACTTCGGGTCAGTGCTAATTTTGTAATTTAATTGAGCTAGAGGATGTTAGAGAAAGTATTTATATATTGTTATTAAAGCATTGTGATACATGATTTAAAACCAGTAACATATATTTTACATACCTTGAAAGACAAATCCATTTAGTACATAAGCATCCGTGGGTCAATATACTAAACTAGTACTAGGTTCATGTTAAATATCTAACATGAAATGTGATTATTTCATTTAAAGTCATATAATTATGCCAGAGTATTATACGGGATTATACACATGCACACACACACACACACACACACACACACACTCACTCACTCTCTCACTCCTATACACACATGCAGAGAAATCATATTATAGGGTCAGTAAAGACAAATTATCCTAAAAATCAGAATAAAATTAACATATCATTTGTATTCATTTTATCAGTTAATAACAAATTTAGAGTTAGGTATTAAATCAATGGAAACAACATTATTGCAAACACAAGCAGTCTGTTTATAAACATTTCATATTTTTCTTATTTTGTATACACATATTTTACATAATTTATAGTAAATAGGCTAGTATATATAGGCTATAGTAATATAGACTAGTATAAAATATAAAAGACTCATGAATTGATAAATCAACAAATATCATCAACAATTATATCAGTTAAGAAATCTTATGAACTTTTGCTAGTTGGAAGTTCAATAATAATAACTAACTCCATTTTAAATGAAATAATTTATAAAATTTGCAAATTACATAGATATATTTTATCAGTGTATTATATAATAAACCTAATCAGGTTAGTTAATAATAATTGGCCAAATTGCAACTAACTTTTTAACTGTGCAAATATTTTAAACGTTTTTCACTACATACCAAGATTTCTTTTTCTATTTTTCTTCTTTTTTATTGAAAATAGATTTCTTATACAGTACACTCTAAGTATTGTTTCTCTTCCATGACCTCTTCTTAATTCACTATCTAACTTCTATTCATTCCTTCTCAGTCTCCAATTTTCACAAAAATAATTTCCCAAATGTTTTTACTAGATCACCTCATGTAATTCTAAGCCACTTAACATTATTTAAAGACTCACATAGAAAAGGAGGTGGTTTAGACCTAAGTGACAGGATGGATTGCACAGTTGTAGAGAAAAACACACATGGCATTTTTGAGAATGTGAGGTGATAAGGAGTTTCCACTAAATTCTGAATATAGATATATATCATCAGAACAGTCTTTTGCCAACAGAAGTGACAGAGGAATAGTATCAGGAATGCATCCAGTATCATAAGGAAGAAGTTGCCAATGAGTTTCACATCTTTTGATTAAAAGGAAAAAAAAAAAGTTGAGTAGTATCACACAAATTTATTGAAAGAGATTAAAAATAGCAGTATTCTTAAAATCTCTACATTTTTGAAAAAGTGTTTCTAAGCAAATTTATGCTAGGATAATGAAAGCTTAAGTCTGACTTACTTAAAGTCCAATTTATTTTCACCTTACAATATAGGACCATGACAAGTATAATTTCAGGAGACTGTAGCTGCTGAGGGTTTGATACTACATTTTGCCATGGCAAAATGAGGAAAGAGAAGAAGAAATACAAGACAGCAAGAGGGAGTAGAGCCCATTTTCATCTCTCTATTATATTCATAGCCAAAATGATGACATTAATCTATTCTCAAGCATCATGACACAGTCATTTCTTCTGTGGACTCTTGTGCCATATCCCTTCCCAAGACAATCAAGGTTCACAGTTGAACTCTGTGAGACACATTCAAGCAATGGCAACGTATGTAGAGCCACTTATTTCCAGTTAATAGATCATTTCCCTGTGCTTGAAGGGAGCATAGGTGCTCAAAATTGTATCTGATACAAGGAAGTTTGATATGGAAAGAGAAAGTCTCAGAGGAGGTGAGCATCAAAGATAGTCATTATGAGCAACACCTTGCAGGGAAAGTTTGGGAAGTCCCAGAGGATACACAAAAGTGGGGATAAAATTGAACTGAGATACTAGTGGGAGAAGTGTGAGCATACAATGTGACCATTTCGTAAAAATTTACTGCAAAAAAACAAACAAAAGACAACAACAACAAAAGCCAACATACAAATAAATACCCTAATTGGCAAGGTCCTCTGTCATCATACTGTGTATAGCAGCTGCCTCCTACATTCAGAGAATGTTTGGTTACGTAGAATGGAAAAACAAAAGTTTCATCACTAACCAAAAATACAATATGAAATTGTGAGTCTTTGCAACATATTCAAACAAGAAAACAGAAAAAACAAACAGTAAATAAAAAGTTTTAAGTTGTTTGGGAAAACATAACACATCAATGTTTTTGGTATCAAATTGCCTCAAATTTCAATAATTTGTTACAGTAAAACAATGATATACTCTTTTATATAACAATATTAGAGTACTTTAATTTTAATTCTATATTAACTACTGATTTTTGTTCGGCTGGTTTTGTTTTCCTTTGTAACATGTTACACATAGTCCTGATAAATACAAGATCATGCCGTGTTGCCAGTTCTCAGGAGGTATAGGCAAGAAAGACTGGAAGTTTCAGATGCCTGGGCTACATAGACTACCAGAAGACATAAGATAATTAAACAAAGTCAATATTATATTTAAACTTTAAAACATCACAACAAAGTATATGTTCATTTTCATGAGATTTAAATGTTTAATTAATCAGTTTTTTAATAAAATGTTCTAAATATCTTCTTAAATATTTGAAAACATACCTCATATTTTCATTGATTTCTACAGTAGCTAAAGTTGTAGTTTTTCTAAATGGAATTCTCTATGCTGCTATTTACTTTCTAAATCTAGAGATTTAAAATTATCTTTTCATAAATGTGTCTGTCATCCATTAAATTCATTTTCATGAGTTCCAAGTGGGGCTATTTCTTCTACTTCACAGGCTTGCTCACAGAATATACAGCTCTAGTCATGATGGAATATTGAGTAACACTTACTGGGTATTCATTTTGTTCTGTATTGCACACTATCTTCCTATCTGCCTCTTTTCAAACGTAGAGAAAATAAGTTAAAAGGTGAAAAGTTGTGTGACTTGGTTGATGTCATAACCTGGTTCAGAATCATATATGAACCAGTTATGACATCAACTGGTTCAAGAATCATATCTTCCATTACTCTCAGTCCTCACTAGGGTCATCCTGATGGGTTCCAGGAAGTTTCTACTGCATTGTGTTTCCATATTACCTCCTAAATATGTCCTCACCTATTCCATTCTTCTCTTACTGCACTCTCTCCCTCTGTCCCTTCCTTCCCAGCTGGATCCCTCATTCCAACGCCCCCATTCCAACCCACAAAATCTTCCCCTTCCTTGGAGTGCCCAAGGACTGCACCCTACCCTCAAACCTCTCTTCTTTATCTAACTTTTCTTCATCTGTGGACTACTGTATGATTATCCTTTATTTAAGAGCTAATATTCTCTTCAAAGTAAGTACATATGATGTTTGTCTTTCAGGGGTTGTATAGCCTCGTTCGGGATTTTTTTTTTTTTCTAGTTCTATACACTTGCCTGAAAATTTCACAATATCATTTTTCTCTAACAGGTGAGCCATACTTTCTTATGTAAATATACTACATTTCCTATATTCATTCTTTGGTTGGTAGCTTAGAGCTTATGTGAGTGGACAACCAATAACTGGTCTAACTTGAGTTTCAAGCCCCTAGAGAGGGACACTGCATGGATGGCCAAGATGTGGAAGCTGGATTGCTTGGAGACATAAGGTAGAATGAAACACAACTGATGTCTTCGGTAGGGTTTCCATTGCTGTGAATAAACACTATGAACAAGGCAACTCTTATTAACAACACGATTAATTGGGACTGGCTTACAGGTTCAGAGAGAGGTTCAGTCTATTATCATCATGCCAGGAATTATCATGGAGTCTTGACAGGTATGGTGCTGGAGGAATTGAATGTTCTATATCTTGTTCTGAATACAAACAGGAGAAGACTGGCTCTTCTGGAGGCTTCCAGGAGAAGGGTCTCTTCAAAGTTAGGCAGAACTTCAAATCGTAACCTCACAATGATAGTATTTCCTCCAAGGTCATACCTACTTCAGAAAGGCCATACATGCTAATAGTGCCACTTTTTATTGATCAAGCATATTCAAATCACTAAAACTGACAAAAACAAAACAAGTCAATGAAATGATTTCTAGTGATATTCTGCTATATTCATACATTGGTGCCTAGCCTAATTGACATCAGAGAGGCTTTTTTCAGGCCCCAATAGGAGCAGGTACAGTGACCCTAAGGAGTGCAGAAGGATACATCTAATTTCACACCCCCTCATGTCCCTATCTCCTACAAACACAAGGATGAATGTTTATAGGAGCCAGAAGAACATAGCCCACAGAATCAACTAAGCACAGCTCATAGGATCTCACAGAGAAGTAAGTATCAACTACTTAGCCTGTATATGACAGAACTAGGATCTCTAAATATATGTTACTGATGTTTGCCTGATGTTATTGTGGAATTCTTAACAATATGAGCATGGATGTCTCTTTTACCTGATCTGGAAACCGTTTTCCTCTACTCAGTCACCTAGTCCAGCCTTGACATGAGAGTTTGTTACATCTTATTATGTCATACTCAGTTGATATTCCTAACAGGCCTGTTCTTTTCTGAAGGGAAACAGGAGAGCAGTGGATCTGGAGAAGAGGTAAGTTGGGAGCACAGGGTGATGACTAGGAGGACAGGAGGTAGAGGGGGTTTTGGTCAAGATGTATTGTATGAGAGAATTAAAACAAACAAACAAACAAACAAACAAACAAACAAAAAAAACATGGAAAGTTGAAAGGAGACACTCCCAAAGCCTCAGCACTGTCTAAGAGACAAGAATGTGAACACAGATGATCTAGCTCTCACATCCAATTCTGCAACTCTCCAGGAGAGACACAAATGGGGAACAAAAAGATAATTAAAAAATTTGATCATGTTTATTTTTTAAATTAGTGGTCCACTCAAAGACTTTACATAATTTTTCTTACAAATCAAATATGATGTCACATTTGGAGCCATTTAGCGTTTCTTTAATAATAGTTACATCCAGGCATATATAATATAATCCACCTGTACAAAGATTCTCCCTTACCACAGAGTTTTTATATTATGATACCAAAGCATGTAGTGATTTTCTTCCGTATGTTTTTCAGCATTTATCTTTTAAGTTGACATACATTTGCACACATTTGTACATGAGATAATGTGGTAACTTGACTCATGAATACTGCTTAGATAAAGATACTTAGCATGTGTAGGAGTTTACTTTTATTGCTTTACAGTGAGGTGGGTACATTCAAATTCATCTTCTAAGAATTGTGAGGTATACCTGAGTGTTAATTATATTCAGCTGCCAGAAGGTCTTCTGAACAAAAGTAATTATGCCATGAATCAAACGTACAATTTATCTTATAGATATGGTATAGTGAATTATGTTAAAGGTACATTGCCACACTGAAATAAATGGCAGTCACATGGATAATCTCATTAAAACAAACTCTAATATTTTGAACTAAGATCGAATGCCCTGTGATAAGACCCAATGTATAATTATATGGATTGCTTTAGTGTCCATACTAATTGAGTCTAGGGAAGTTGCAAACATACATAAAATATTCAGGCTATTATAGTGCTTTGAACAAGAAATTGTCTGTCTTTTACTCAGGAACCGTTTATCACCAAACACTATTCAAACAGCTAATTCATTATCCTCAAAATTCATATAAATTTTAAAATATTCTGCAAGTTCTTAACATGCACAGTGTAGGATTATTTTCAACTAATATTCTAAAGTGTATTAATTTTTAGAATATAAATCAGTAAATTTATCTAAAATTTAAATAACTGTTTTTTGCTATGGTATTAATAGTGTGTGTTTATATGTGCATGCTTGTGTGCATGTGTATGTTGTGTTGTGTGTATATTTATATGAGTGTTTATATTGGACAATGCATGTCAAAGTATGAATAGAGGACAGAGAAGAACTTCTGCTGATTAGTTCTGTCTTGACTTCGTGAGGACAGGTATGAGGCTTAGTGGCATATGCTGTGACACCAATGACTCTTAATTAATTTGCTTTATCATTCATCCTATGTAGCCAAGCCAACCTGAGCACTCTGTGATTTTGTTACCATCATAAGTATATTTAAATCTAGATGGTATGTCAATCTCCTTATTTTAATATGGCTAAGTGGCACAGAAAGAATGTGATGATGAGCTTGTTTATAGAAGGAAGTATCAAGGGTTGAAAGTGATCTCTACTTGAGTGGCAGAAAAAGTGATAAATCAGAGAAAGATATGATGCAATAGGATATGTCAAAATCTAAGGAGAAGAGAGAGGAAAGGGAAACTACTTATGGGAGAGATAGACAGCACAGGAAGAAGATAGGACAGTACAAAAATATAGTAGAGTTCATGGACAGCACTAAAATAGAACTGAGAGAGAGTAGAGCAGCTAAGAGGGAGAAGGAGGTAGTTTTAACATGAAAGTTTTACAGAGACAGGTTGAAAAGAGAACAAGCTAGACACAGGTAAAGACAGAAAGAACAAGGGAATGAACAAGGATTTATAACGACATTAGAAGAGATTGCTTGAGTTAGTTTAAGACCAAACAAAGCAACTCAGAGGCCCAAACAAAATCCAGATTCAATAAATCAACTGGGGGAGGAGTTTGAACGAAAGCAGTTGAGTTGAACAAGCCAGGAGAAGACAAAAAGAACTCAGAAGGGATGAACTTATTCAGCAGCAAGTCTCAGAGGCTGAAAGTGTAAGGGCCCATGATTTGCCGAAGAGTGGTATCTCAGACTCAAATAGAATGCAGCACCAAAGAGCATTTATTCTGCAGAGAACCAGCATATAGGGTTCTACCAGACAGAGGTATGTGCTTTCAGGGCCAATTTAAAGTCTGTAAGGGTATGAATGAGTGACTTTTACCTTTCTTCACCTTGATTGGTTGGCTCTATCTGCAGGGGTATGGGTGCTTTTGTGATTAATTAGGGCTCAAGGGACTTTCTAGGGTGGCAAAGCATCCTTGGATTGGCTGCCCAAGCTGTGGTTGGCTTACTAGGGATACCTGGATCCACATTTTTATTTCGGAGGAAGAGAAACTTATGCCTAATCTCCCAAACTGCCAGTTTGCAGCCTGTCATGGAGTCAGCCTGGCTCTGGCTAACCCAGTTCCCTCAAAAGCATTCTAGGCCTAGCCTAGACTGTGTGGAGACCAGAAGCTTCCAGGACTAGGCCTAGTCTAGCAGACAGAGGCAGTAATATATATAGTTTTAACCTATGTTTATTTCCATGTAGTAAGCATTTTGAACAGATAGAGTGAACTTACTCTAAAATAACAAGTATAGCATATTAAATGCATTATTGTGCAGTATTTACATGTTTTCCTATTGCATTATAATGTGTTATGGCCTCAGCCTGATTTTACAGCCAGGATTTCATATGATTGGTGATATTTGGTTTGTTTATGTACCTGCATCACAAGTAGATAAGTTACATCCTACAGTGTGATATCAGAGTACATAAAATGTCACAAGGCTACAGGAATTTGTCAGCTGTATTCTACATTAAAGTATTATTTTATATACCATTAATTATTTACTGAAGCTAAACACACAGAATTGCATCTCTAATTTAAATCTACAAGTTGAAGCTATAGTTCCCTATCTGTCATTAGAACGAATTTAATTACAAAATGATGCCAATTGTATAAATTTCCTGTCTTGACATCTACCTTGCATTGGAAAGACTACCACAAAAATTATAGTTTTAACCTATTTAAAAGTTTGAGGTACATTTAAATTTAAATTTATAGGAAACACACTATTTTTAAGTTTTAAATGAAATACAGTCAATAATGTAGACACAGCATAAAGTCCTATATCACATAAGCATATGTTGTTGCTATAGAAACAGCATTTTATTACCTTATAGGTTCTATAGCACTCTGACAGCAAATACTGTCATGCTGTAATTTGCATACATCACTTTTCCAGTATTTAGACTATATTTTAATGCTACATTTTTGTCAGGTGTAATTTCCAACATTTATGACATCACAAATTATACTTTTAAACATTGATATGGCAGTGTGTGCAGACATATAGAGTGTATATTAACTACACATTCACACATTAGAACCAATAAGGACTTAAAATATTTGTATTATGCTTTCAAATATTATTTATTGGAATTGATATTATTGACATAGTAGTATTTAATGCATAACAGAGACTAAAATTGTCCTGTTGCAGTGCTACTTGAGGTCTAAGTCTATCATTGTCCAGATAGCCTTCTGAGCTCTGTAGAATACAGAGGATTCCCTTCATTGAAAGGCTTCTCCTGCTCTGACCTTGTCTCTGGAGTTCAAAAACCTCTGTACCTGCAGAATGTCATGTAGCCTTTGTTAAGATTACAGGTTCAACTTCCTTTGTTTCAATAAGAATGCTTTACCATAGCGCATGAGATTCCTGAAATGTTTCCCCATGCTTGGGAAGCAATTTGGTACTGTAAACCTTTGCCCATACTGGATATTCTGACCCCTGGCTACACAAGTATATAAGCCTTGAATCCCCCCAAGTCCAGTTGATCTGTTGTGGGTCCTTGTGTCATTGTTTACCATATGTACTCACAGAGCTTCTGAACACCTTTTGTCCTCTCTGCTCCCTTCGTCCTTACGGACCAATATTGGCTGCCAATCCCTGGAGACAGGGAGGGTCACACTGTCTTTACATTATTCCAAACTTCTTCCCACCTTACATGTGCTCCAGCATAGTTATGATTATAAAACATGTAAACTTTGTAGATGATAATATTGTGCCACTCTGTCAAAATACTGGATATGCCTAACACTAGTTATCAAATTTAATTTTAATAGAAAATTAAGTTTCTTTCAAAAATTCCAAGGATAAGTTTAATATACATGGTTCTTATTTTTACTACTTATTTTTTAATAGCTAAAATTCAATTTAACAACAAAATTTGAAATGCTGCAATATCTGATCCTTGTACTGAGATGACATACACCTCTAAGCCAGCTTTCTCTATGTGACTTCCCATAATAGGTTGCAATAAAAATGTATATGTATTGAAATTATTTCATAAAATTACCTTCAGCATGAGTGTGTAATATACATATACAAACAAATAATTCTATTGGTAAACCAAATACTTTCAATATTTGATTAGGGACCTAACATATATATACAAAGAAAATATATTAGAATATTCACAATTTATAAGAACACATAATTTGATAATATAAATAAATGTTTTAATATGGGATAAAAATTTTATAAAACATTTTATTTATAATTTCTTTCTGTTAAATATATTTGTAATAAATCTTTTAAAATAATTATGATTTCAGAATTTGAATATTTATTTAACTGTAAATCATTTTTCATTCTCAAATTCTGAGCTTTCATATAAATATGTATATGTAGATAGGTAAATAGATGATAAAAGTATAGATATATGGATTAGGTATAGATAATATAGCTATAGATATATTAAATATAGATTATATAGATATAGCTGTAGATACAGGAATAGATTTTATATAATTTCGATATAGGTGTAAAAACTTATATATTCATTAATGTTTTATTAGGCATTGTTTTAGCATACACTTAAAATTATATTCTCTGTGAAACCTTTTGTATGTGTATACATGTTGGTCTATGTGTAAGTATGTGTATATATGTATGCATATGTATATATATGTATGTATATATGCATATGTGTACATCTTTATGTGTGTTTGTTTATGTATGTTGTATTATGCATGTGTGTGTGGGTCTCTGCATGTGTGTGTATTTGTGTGTGTTTTTGCATATTTATGTGTGTTACAGCTATACATATAACAAATATTAAAAATATCTATGTTCATGCTCATAGATCTGTATTTCTTTAAACCTTGGTCAAAGAGACTTCTTTTTCATTAGACAGATGTTAATGAAGGAATGGGTAACTCAAAAAATTGTTGAGAATTAGAGACTGAGCACTTTGTCATAAACGGAACACATATATTATTCTCTTATCAAGGCTCAGGAAACATTACAGAAGAGGAGAGAGAATGTAAAAACTGAATGATAGCTAGATGCACAGTAAAGTGTCTTTTGTGATGGCATGGGATTTGCACTCAAGAGGTCACAGCTGCTGCAGTTACCTATGCATGACAGTGTACATTCCTGACTACAATCAATGGACAGCAATCAACATGGACACACATATCTGCTCAAAGCACTCATACTTCCACTGAATATCTTTGTTAATGCCACTTCTCTCTACTTTCTACTCAGGGCTTAAGAAACATCAAGGAAGAAAAGGCAAAGGAAAAAAAAAGCTAAGAATGAGAGGGTAGAAGGCTATTCTCATAATAGTCTGCAAGGTTACAGATAGGTCTCTGCTTTCTTGGCAATTGCTCTAGATGAAAAGTCTCTTAATGGTGTTAATTATGTCTGTATGTCTTCTAGGAAGCCATAAAGCCATAATTCTACATCTAAATATACAGCTCAAACCTCTCTGGGAACATTAGAGGATTCAGTGCAGTGTTAGATTTGCCCCAGTGGAATCTGAGTTTCCACTGAAGATAAACATGTAACAGAAAATCCATCAGCCAAATCTGAAAGTCAACTTTATACCAGCTGCTATTCCCTATTAGTTCTGCTTGAATATCTGGGATATCCATATTTTTACATTATCAATATTACTTTTTTGTTTTGCATACCTCTCCCCACAAAACTATGAAAAATACAAACACCATCTAATGTTCTGGCCATATCTTGCTTTTCAGTTGTATTAGGCTACTTGTCAGTTAAATGATATGATTATGCATCTTAATTGATCTACATTTATCCTAAACTGTGATGTATTAATCCTGTATAGAGCCCTTTCATTTAAAGTGCAACATATTGCAGCTAACCATTGGACTGGGCAGGGGTCCCCAATGGAGAGCTAGTGGAAGGATTAAAGAAGCTGAAAGGTTTGCAGCCCCATAGGAAGAACAACAATATCAATCATCCAGATCCCTCAGAGCTCTCAGGGAATAAACCACCAACCAAAGAGTACACATGGAGGGACTCGTGGCTCTAGGTGCACATGTAACAGAGGATTGGGATTAATGAGAGGAGAGGCCATTGGTCCTGTGGAGTCTTGATGCCCTGGTATAGGGGGATGCTAGGGTGATGAGGCAGAAGTAGGTGTGTGGGTGGCTGGTTGTGGGAGCACCCTCATTGAAGCAGTGGGGTGGGAGGATGGGATGGAGGCTTTGCAGAGGGGAATCCAGGAAGGGGGACAACATTTGAAATGTAAATAAATAAAAACTTAAGTGCAGCCTATAATAAATCCTAGAGTATCTTTGACAAGCAGTCTTGAGACTAATTTTTTTTTTCCTTTGTTAATACAAAAACTGGGGTGTGGGGCAAACCTTACCTCTTCTGGAAGGATTTCAGTGACACAGAATATGCAGACCTCAGGGAATCGGCCATAGACCATGCTATCATAACTGTTTAAAGAAGCTAAGATTGCCTTTGGAAATTTTAATTTTCTAGCTGTACTTCTACTCATGAATAAATTATTTAATGCTTCTTTTTAGAATGTATGGATTTTTTATAAAAGATAGAATTCTGAGGTATGACTTTCCGCCTGGTTCCTTCTGCTGGGGCAGACTCCTAGCTGGTCTGTTCCCATGATGAACCAGATCCTGACATGTCCATGTCTTAGAGCTCTCACTCAGAGCTGTTGGTAAGAACCCGTCCACTTACATCCACACACACCCCAAATCCCAGAGCTTCCCCTGAGAGCCTGGTGGACTTGGAACCCCCCCAAAAAACACTCCCCTTCTGCCCCTTCTTCCTGGTTTCTTCTGCTGCAGCAGACTCCTAGCTGGTCTGCTCCCATGATGACACCAGATTTTGAACCATCTTAGGAGAACTGCTGCACTCAGAGAAGTTGGATCACAGGATCACAGGAACACAGGAGCCCAGGGGCTTGGTCACACCAGGATCTCAGAGTCCCAGAGGCAGCGTGACTCCCAGGAGCTCTGCCACACCTAGGATATCGGAGCAAAGGATCCTAGAATTACAGGATCCTAGAGACAGCTGGAACCTGAGGAGTTCTGACACAACCAAGATCGCAGGAAGGACAGGCTCCAGACAGTTATACTGAGGGCATGTAGCACTAGAGATAAGCAGACGGCGAGAGGCAAGCTTAAGAACATAAGGAACAGAAACCAAGGTTACTTGGCATCATCAGAACCCAGTTCATCCACCATAGTAAGTCCTGGATACACCATCATACCAGAAGAGCAAGATTCAGCTCTAAAATCACTTCTTGTGGTTATGAGAGAAGACTTTAAGAAGGACATAAATAACTCCCTTAAAGAAATACAGGAGAACACAGGTAAACAGGTAGAAATCTTTAATGGAGAAACACAAAAATCCTTTAAAGCATTACAGGAAAACACAATGAAACAGGCGAAGGAAATAAACAAAACCATTCCAGATCTAAAAATGGTAATAGAAGCAATAAAGAAATCACAAAGGGAGACAAACCTGGAGTTAGAAAACCTAGGAAAATGATCAGGAGTCATAGATGCTAGCATCACCAACAGAATACAAGAGATACAAGAGAGAATCTCAGGTGCAGAAGATACCATAGAAAACAGTAATACAACAGTCAAAGAAAAGGCAAAAAGTAAAAAGCTTCTAACCCAAAACATCCAGGAAATCCAGGACACAATGAGAAAATCAAACCTAAGGATAATAGGTATAGAAGAGAGCAAAGATTCCCAACTTAAAGAGCCAGTAAATATCTTCAACAAAATTATAGAAGAAAACTTCCTAACCTAAAGAAAGAGATGCCCATGTACATAAAAGAAGTCTACAGAACATTAAATAGACTGAACCAGAAAAGAAATTTCTCCTGTCACATAATACAAAAGCGGATGCTAGCAGCCAACCATTTGTCTAAGCACTGGGTCCTGAAAAGAGCAGTTAGAGAAAGGACTGAAGGAACTGAAGGTGTTTGCAGTTCCATAGGAAGAACCATAATACCAAACAACCAGACCCTCCAGTGATCCCAGGGACTAAACCACCAACCAAGGAGTACACATGGCTCCACCTGCATATTTTGCAGAGGATGGCCTTGTCAGGCATCAAATGAGGGATAGGTCTTTGGTCCTATGAATGCCAGATAGATGTTCCAGTATAGGAATTGAGGGCAGAGAGGCAGGAATGGGTAGGTGGTTGGGGGAACACCCTCATTGAAGCAGGGGAGGGGGGATGGGATAGGAAGTTTCTGGGAGGGGGGGAAACCAGGAAAGGGATTACATTTGAAATGTAAATAAAAAAATATCCAATAATAAAAAAGAAATCTGATATTAATCTGTTATTATTAATATACAAACCATAACATATAAGCAGTTTCTTTTAGCCAGTGCATAATATCTTGGATCATAACCTTGAACACATGGTGGATGTTTATATGTGATAATCTGGTAGGGCTAACTACATAATTATAATGCATAAACACATCATACATAGTGAAGATGAAATATTTCAATACAGATTGCCAGTAAAATAAAAAGGAATAATTTAAAAAACACTTTAAAAAGTATCAAAGCAAATGCAAACATTTAAGTATGATGTAATATCTGTATCCTCAAGATAATTGTCCTATTTTGAAATTTTGTAAATAATGTTCATCAGTGCATTTTTGTATATATTTTCTTCAAAAAAATTAAAAATAATTAGAAAAATAAATAAATATTTTTCTAGAACTCAGTTGCCTAATCTTTTCCAAAAGTTGTGTTCTTTATAATGAAACCAAACATGTGAATAGGCTTTGCCAATGTTTTGATTTGGGGAGCTCTGCTCCAGGAAAAGCTCTACGGTCTATTAGCAGAGGCCAATTTAGTCACCTGCCAGACTGTTCAGTACTGTGGGTGTTTATAGTTACACCTTTCAGAGAACAATCACAAGAAGACCTAGTGGTTCATTCATCCAGGTTCTGTGATCACAAGCTATCTGCTCTTTACCTACTATTATAGAAAAATCCATCAAGTTAAACTATAAAACCAAGAGTTCTTTTATCTGACTCCTTGTTTTAAATGGAAAGTAAAATGTTCTTTTTTGTTTTGTTTTGTTTGATAACTTTATGAACACAGTTGTTAATGTTATATGAAACCTTTAAGAAAAAATGATTTAAAAACTCTATATTTATATGATACAACTCAGAAAACTAATGAATTAAAGATATAGTGTAGTGAGAATTTAGGAATTTTGATTTCTTTATATTTTTATCGATTATTTTATTTATTTATACTACAAATGTTGTCTCCCTTCCAGGTCCTCTCTCCCCTTTGCCTCTAAGAGATTACTCTTCCTGCCAAGCACACACTCCCTCCTCGCCCCTCTAGCATCTCCTTTCTCTGAGGCATCAAATCTCCACAGGAACAAGCACATTCCCCTCCCACTGAAGGCAGACAAGGCAATCCTCTACTACATATGTAGTGGGAACGATGGACCTGCCCATGTATACCTTGGTTGGTGCCTTAGTCCCTGGGAACTTTGAGGGGTCTGGTTAATTGATACTGTTGTTCTTTCTATGGGGTTGCAATTCCATTCAGCTTCTTCAGTCCTTCCGCTGAGGGGTTCCCATGCTCAGTCCAATGGCTGACTATGAGTATCTGCATCTGTCTTAGTCAGGTGCTGGCAGAGCCTCTGAGAGGACAGCCATACCAGGCTCCTATCTGTAACCACATCTTGGCATCAACAATAGTGTTATAGTTTAGTGTTTACAGATGGAATAGATCATACAATGAGGCAGTCTCTGAATGGCCTTTTCTTTAGCCTCTGCTCCAGCTTTGTTCCTGCACTTCCTTTAGACAGGAATAACTCTGGGTCAAAAACTTTGATATTGGTGTTGGCTCCACCCCTCAACTGGGGGCCACATCTATCTACTGGAGGTAGTCTCTTCAGGTTCCATCTTCCCAATGTTGGACATTTCATTTAATGTCATCCTCATTGGGTCCTGGGAGCCTATAACATTCCTGGTGTCTGGGATTTTATATGTTTTCAATTTAATCTCAGGTGTGGGGTATGGGGCTGCTTCAGATTGTCCACAGCCTCTGAATATAATTTGCTCTATGAGACACATGATTTTACCAGCTGCAGATACTTTATTTTATTGTGTAACAGCTGGTGTTCTCAGGATGTTTTAGAGGGTATATAAATGCTAAGACCAGGTGAGTGTCTTTGGTCGATTGTTAGTTGTTGGTTGATGTTGATTGTTGTTAGTTGTTGTTAGTCACATTTTGTTAAGCAGTCATGCACAAAGAAGAAACAAGATGAATAAATTAGATATCCTGATGGAGATAATCAAACGTGTCCCAAGAAATTTAATCCCCCAGGATTAAATTCAGCAGGAAATGGTCTAAGGATAACATCGCCCCTTTCTGACCCTGACGTTATTCACTGATTTCTTTCCTTTCATCTCTATCATTTTTCTCTTTTATCTAGTATTAGGGACTTGAAAGGGAGAAAGTTAAAAGGGAGAAGAGTGGAACACATAAAGTTGCAAAAATCTAATCTGGTGAAATCTGTTTATCTTTAAACACCTTCGTAGACATTGGCAATAATACAAATAAACTAAAATCTTTAGCTAAACTCACATTGGATATCCATTTGTACATGGTAGGGTCCAGGAGTCATTCCACAAACCACAGGATCACCAATCTCAGTCAGACAAAGATAGTTTATTGAACACCCACTCTAAGAACCAATTGATCAGGACCATAGCTCAGAATTCAGAGCTGAACCTACAACCCAAACATCTTTCTCTGTCAACTTATAAAGGCTAAAACAAAGAAACAAAAACCAAACAAACAAATAAATCTAAAAAGCAGTGAGCTCATAAGCAGGTGCAGGAGGTACAAGAAGTACTGCCCAGTGGTTGGCTCTATCTCAAGCCATTTTATATATAACAGCTCATATTGAACTTTAATTTGATTTGTCTTACATAAAGCTTTGTAGAATTTCTTAAGATTATCAAACTTCATACGGAACCTAACTTGATATATGACCTTGCTTTGAGTCAAGTTATTTTTCTGTGTCAATGACTGGTGGACATATTATAGCAACAATATGAAATAACTGGCCCATATGGAATAAAATGGCTATAGCTACGTTGGGGAAGGGGCAGAAATCAACAGTATATTTTCAGCTCCTGTAATAAATCGGCCTGCTGTGGGAAAATTGGCCAGAAAGTGATCCGTTGTAATTGGATCTACAAGATAGGGTTAAATCACTGTTTCTTGTTTGTTGTTTCTTGCATTGCAGATGAAGGACTACATGAATTCTCAAAAAAGAATCAAATGTTAAGGCTTGTAATTAGTGTCAACCCACATTTGATTTGTAATGAAACAACAACTGATAATCATAGTCAATATGTTATTTCATATATAAACCCCTTTCATGCAATTTTACTTCTACTGTTATTTTTGTATATTAAATACACAAAATGACTAATTTTAATGCAACATGTTCATACATGTATTTAATTTTGTCACATTTCTTTTTACCCATTTTATGTTTCTTCCTCTCTGATTCAACTACTAAACTTAAAATGTAGTCTCTTTTTTTGTTTTTTGTGTCTCTAAAATCTGCACTCTGTTTAGAATACAAAACTTGTATTCCATTTTCTTCTGAGTCTTTCATATTTCCTTCTTAACATCATGATCTCTAGATGCATCTAATTTCCTGTAAATAATAATACTTTATTCTAACTTATGCCTGATTATATGTATAAAGAAATGCACTACCCAATGCATTATGCACCAAAGGCAATTGTGGGAGAGGAGTAGAGCAGGATCAATTATTTTTTCCCCTTCAGAACAGTATATGGGAATAAATAGAAGAAAAAAGACTCGTGGTGGTTGTACAGTTATTATTATTCAAATGTCAGCTAGCACTGTTCATTTTTAGGTAAGGTTAAGAATTACCTTTCTTCTATATCATCTTTCATAAACAGACAAAAAAAAATTCCTGAAATGGAAAACTAAAGTTTTAACAAATTGAAGTCATATACACATTAATCTAATATTTGAAGGTAAATTTAGCCACATTTTATGTACTAGTATAGATTTAGTCTTTACTTCTGCTAACTGGATATGATACGGACAAGGAAAAATAAAAATATAATGATGTAAATGCATATTAAGCAAGGTACCTGTATTATCCAGGGTTTCTATAATAATAAAGCTTATAGAAAGAATTTTTCCATACATAGAATGGAAAAATTCTATGTATGGAAAAATACATAGAATTGTTGTATTAGAACAACTTACAGGCTATGGTCCAGTGAAGCCAACAATTGATGAACATGAATAGAAAAACTTGGAATCTAGTAGTTGCATGGTAAAGGAAGCTAAAAGTCTCAGCTTCTTTATTATATGCAGGAATCTCAGTGAAGTAGCAATAAAGGAATATGCTAGTTATCAAAGCCATAGCAAGCAGGCAAAGAACAAAAGCTTACTTCTTCTATATCCTGATATATACTTCCAAAAGAAGGTGTGACACAGATTAGAGATGGGTTTTCCCAGTTTAAAAAAATCTGGATTAAACGTTTGCCTTTCTATTCCAAACAATAGAGGAAGTGGATCTTCTTACTTCAAATTAAGCAAAAATCACTCATACATATGACTTTTATTGGGAAGTGTTAGTTAGTTCCTGATGTTGTCAAAATGACTAACATTAATGTGATTTGAACAAATTATATGACAATTTTTCTAATTGCCTATTTATGATGAATTAAAATGTTAAGGATGAAATATTAAAACATTAGAAAAATTAAAGTAAAAATTTCATAAAAATATAACAAATTGATTTTATAGAAAATATATGCAAAATTAGAAAGAAATAATTTAATGTATATATTTCAAATTCTTAGATAAAATTATATTGAAAGTAAAGTAATTCATTATAGTTTTGAAAATGTATCTTTTTTTCAAAAGTAGTCAATGATCTATTGAATAAAGTCAAAGTATTTCAGCTTCTTAGAAAAATAATGAATAACTCTACATACACTGTAGTTATATGATACCAGGGCACATGGAATAAGATCCTACCTATCCTTTAGGTAGGATCTAACTGGAAATATGTGAACTGTACCTATTTCCAAGCAAAGAATCTGTATTATGTGATTAGAAATAAACTGGAAGGATTCCCACAGATTTAATAAATATATAAAACAAACAAAATAAAAATTGGTACAACTGATATGAAACTGATAATTCATAATGAGAGCATTTTTATATGATAATATGTAGGAAGAGCTATAAGTGTACCTTGCAAAATTGCTTAGATTCTTCAGTACTACCTGAGAAAGGATGGTTTCAGAAAGGTGAGCAGAACAGGAAGAAAGAGAGAGAAACTGAAGAGAAATTGAACATTACTACAGTGACTAAAACTTTTTATGGACAGAAAAATCTGATGGTGGATAATCAGCCATTATTACTCTTGAAGACAGATGCCAGCCTACAACTCCAGCAGAAACTCCCTGTCCCACCATAGGTCAAGCCAGAATTCCAATTAGGCTGCTTGCCAACAGACCAACCCTATTTTCTAAGTACCTTCCCAGCCCACCATCAACCAAAGCTATCTTCCTCATCACCACATTATAGCTTGCAACTCCAGAGCTGCCACTCTGCTGGGCCGGAGAACAAGCCTGAAAACAAAACAGCGGGCCGCCCAACTGCTCCAGCACCTGCTCCATTCTGTGCCTGCCCAGCCTACCCTAAATTGCCCTACCATTCCTATAATGATATCTCAAACCTCACCTTCTGAAATGGATCCCAATATGGACCAAAGGCCACATTGGTCACAAGAAATATAGCCCCAACATGGGTAGAGACCCTCGATTACATCACAGACTATTTTGTCCAGAGAGGAAACAGAAGCCTGTCACATAGCCTCAAGTACTTTCATAGAGTGAATTCAAAATTTGAGGAAACACCACAGGATGTTGTAAAACATGTAAAAGGACTTGGAATATACATTTATATGATATTCTGATACAGTAAGACGGAAATCCTGATGTAAGTTGTTCATTGTCAAGAGCATTAAAGATGTTAGACTATATTTTATGAGTCAAATGGTCCAAACATTCAGTGTTAAAGTTATTAAATTGCATAGAGTTTGTCTGAATAAACCAGAAACATACAGTATAAGAATATTTCTAAAGACTGTGAAATTACTATATCAAAAGCTTAAATTACTTTTCTTTGCTCTTTATCTTGTTGGAATTAACAAATAATTAAAAAATGTGGCAAAAGCAACATGTCTGCATAAGACAACTTCACAAAATTCTTTTAGGGATGTTTCTACTTGTTTATACTGGTTATGTCTTATTTATCTTTCTGTCAAATACTAAGTTTTGAAAATGTTAATCTATAAGTCATATTATTTTTGCAGTTGTAACTCAAAATTATATATTTTAAATATTCTATGATTAGGAGCAAAATAAATATGGTGCAAAATAAATATGGTGCAATGCTCACATATTTTAGAAATATATGAAATTGAATAATGTTTTGGTATCCTGAAATAACAATGTAATAAACTATTTTCATAAAATATACTAAGTCTACTATCATTAAAAATTACATATTAAGATATATGCTATATAAGGTGTGCATATTGTCTCTCGTTATCTTAAAAGATTTATTACTGTCAGTGAAACTGGGCCCTGGAAGAATTTTTTTTTTTTTATGAATGTCTGCCTCATTATGCATTAAAGACACATCATTCCTAGTCTGTTGAGTTATATTCTACATCAGTAGAAGAAAATCCATTAGTCATGAGATTTTGTGTTAAATGATCCATTTTATAGTTGACACCACCAGGCCAATTATCAGTTAGGTTTCCCATGAAGGAAGCTAAACTAGATCTACTGTTATTTTTAAACATAAAACCATATTATGAGTCCGCAATCTGTGACTCAATTGGTTGGTTCCATATCAACTGTTCTTCTTTATCAAATCTATATAAATAGATGGTCTGGATTGTTCCAGTATAAGTTAGCATAATAGCAGTGACCTGGTAACATCCACATTCACTCTTTTTAAGGTCACTAAGTTTCAACTTCCTTACTTGATGAGAAGATCCTCAAAGAAAACAGGAGAAAAAAACACAAAGATAATATACATAATTAATGTCATCTTCATCATATTGCTAAATAGACCAAGCAAAGCACTTATTGCCCTGAATACAATAGGAGAGACATTGCCAAATAGCACAGGCTACAAACGAGAAAATACTTCTAATTACAATCGATAGGTTATCATGACATCTAACATGGGAATAGAAAATGTTTTAATTGAATTGGTTTTGGACATTTCTCCTGAAAGTTGGAGAGTTCCTTGAAAATCTAGAAAAACTCAACTAATCAAGACCCCAGTTAACAACCTAATATATGCTGAGGAATCCGAGGGAGCAGCTGGGATTGAATTCTGAGGGAGGGAGTTCAAGTTGGTGTTAAACAGCACTGATGAGTTCAGGGCAACATGGCTATGATTCTATGATTTTGGCTAAGTACCAGTAGAAGTCTGAGATGAATCTTTTTTATCATATGTGTGAGCTCAAGGACTAAGGCAGATCTAACATACATTTAGCAATACAAATGTTAAACTACTTAGATTTCACAGGACAGAGTACTTAAATTGGGTTGGGTCTATATGCTTTTATGTGAATTTGGAAAAAAGTCATTTATCCATAAATTATCAATATTTTATACATGATTGTGCATAAGCTGAGTCTATACCTTAACATATTATTGCAGTATGACAGTAGGTGATTTCAACCAAGATTAAATGCTATACATTTTGCACAGTATTTCTGATAGAATTTCTTCAGATAGAAAGTAATATATGAACAGGCATTTGTGACCATGGATATGTCAGTTTCTCACAAACACTGACTGAAAATAACATAAGGAACCAAAGGAAGACTTTTATTTATTTTTCTTTTATTGGATATTTTCTTTATTTACATTTCAAATGTTATGTCCTTTCCAGGTTACCCCACCAGAAACTCCTTATCCAATACCCCCCCCCAACTACTTCTAGGAGGGTGCTCCCCCAACAACGCACTCACTTTCGCCTCCTGGCTCTGGCATTCCCCTTACACTGGGGCATCAAGCCTTTACAAGACCAAGGGCCTCTCCTCCCACTGATTCCCAACAAAGCTATCCTCTACTACATATGCAATTGGAGTCATGGGTTGCTCCTTGTGCACTCTGGTTGGTGATTTAGTTGCTGGGAGTTCTGTGTGGTCTGGTTGGTTGATATTGTTGTTCTATCTATGGGGTAACAAATCCCTTCAGCTCCTTCAGTCCTTTCTCAAACTCCTCCATTGGGGACCCTGTTCTCAGACTACAAGTACAGCCTCTGTTTTTATCAGGCTCTGTCAAGGCCTCTCAGGAGACAGCTATATCAGGCTTCTTGTCAGCAAGCACTTCTTGGCATCCACAATAGTGTCTGGGTTTGGTGACTGTATAGGGGATGGATCCCCAGGAGGTACACTCTCTGAATGGCCTTTCCTTCAGTCTCTGGTCCACACTTTCTCTTCATATTTGCTTTCCTGAATATTTTGTTCTCCCTTCTAAGAAGGACTGAAGCACTCACACTTTTGTCTTCTTTCTTGAGCTTCACATGGTCTGTAAATTATATCTTGGGTATTCCTAGCATTTGGGCTAATATCCAATTATCTGTGAGGGTATACCATGTTTGTTCTTTTGTGATTGGGTTATCTCACTCAGGATGATATTTTCTAGTTCCATCCATTTGCCTAAGAATTTCATGAAATTGTTTTTAATAACTGAGTAGTACTCCATTGTGTAAATGTACCACATTTTCCATATCCATTCCTCTGATGAAGGACATCTGGGTTCTTTCCAGCTTCTGGCTATTATAAATAAGGCTGCTATCAACATAGTGGAACATGTGTCCTTGTTATATGTTGGAGCATCTTTTGGGTATATGCCCAGGAGTGGTATAGCTAGGTCCTCTGCTAGTACTATGTCCAATTTTCTTTGGAACCGCCAGACTTATTTCCAGAGTGGTTGTACCAGTTTCCAATACCACCAGCAATGGAGGAGTGTTCCTCTTACTCCACATCTTCACCAGAATCTGCTGTCACCTGAGTTTTTGATCTTAGCCATTCTGACTGGTGTGAGGTAGAATCTCAGTGTTGTTTTGGTTTGCATTTCCCTGATGATTAAGGATGTGCTTCTCTGCCATTTGATATTCCTCAGTTGAGAATTCTTTGTTTAGCTCTATACCCCATTTTTAAATAGGGTTATTTGGTTCTCTGGGGTCTAACTTCTTCAGTTTTCTGTATATATTGGATATCAGCCCTCTATGGGCTTTAGGATTGGTAATGATCTTTTCTCAATCTTGTGGTTGTCGTTTTGTCCTATTGACAGTGTCCTTTGCCTTACAGAAGCTTTGCGAAAAAAATGTCTTGGACACTGGACCACCAACCAGGCAGCATATACCAGCTGAGATGGAACACCCAAAACATATACAGCAGAGGACTGCCAGCTCTGGTTTCAGTCAGAGAAGATTCACCTAACTCACATTAGACATGAAGCACCAGGAAGTTTAGATGTTTGTTGGGGGGGGCATCCTCCTGGAGGCAGGAGGCAGGGAGGAGCTATGGGATGTAGAACAGTGGGATGGACGACTGGGAGGGGAATTGGGAGGGGAATAAAATTTGGAGTGTAAAAAATAAATAAATAAAAAGAATATATATATATATATATATATATATATATATATATATATATAATTGAAGTCTTCTAAAACAGATAACATATGAAAAAGAGATGATAAAAAAAGCGAAGAATCATCCCTTTTTCTGCTAAATCTGAAAACTCCAAGGCCTGTTTCAGACCATGGGAGAGCCACTGTTTGGCACTTATGGTAGAGACTATTTGGAATGAAAGTGTATGGTCTTAGAATATTACTATAAATTCAAAATATGTAGAGTTCTATAATCAAGGAAAGATCATATCTCAGAGACAACAGATAAAAAAGAAGTGACATTTTCTTAATCTTTCAGTTGAGAAATTATCCTCAGCATTAATTCTTACGTTTTATTTACCAGTAGAATAATTAATAGAAAAGGTCTCAAACAGACACTTCATAGGGTGGATGATATTAGTCTACTCTACAGAAGAATAAGCAGGCATTACTGCCCAGATGGCATCAACAGTAACAAAACTGCACATGTACTGGTAGGCTCTCGAAATTCCAAACAGTATCATAGGGACATATCTACAAATTCTACATTTTAAAAGAATTTATGAATTTATTCTTACTGTATATGCTTTAGTGTTTTGTGTGAATGTCTGTCTGCCCATTATGTGCATTGAGTACCTGCAGAGGTCTTCAGAGGACATTTTATCTCCTGGAACTAGAGTTATAAATGGTAGCTGCCATGTGGATCCTCTGAATTTGATCCTGGCCTGCTGGAAGGACAGCCAAGGCTCTTAACAGTTGAGCCACCTTTCTAGAACAGTGAATAATGATAACTATGAACTGAGTACTACATGTCTGGAAGAGCACTCAGGGACCTTCAGATAAACACAGTGTAAGCAAGTCTTCATAAATGGTTTGGCTTAAGGGATTTCTGTTCTTTTAGTTTGTTTAATGGCAGAGCCTTACTAAGTAGCATGGAATGACATTGAAATTTATGTCTTCATCCATTCAATTCATAACTTCTGAGATTGCAAGTATCTGTCACAGTGCCCAGAATGGATATGTGTATATTTTTCACCAGCCATACCTTATCTCTGATCAGAATCACAGATTCTACTCACCAAGTTGTTATTAATAAAACATGTCATTAAGATGCCATTTTGGGCCGGGCAGTGGTGGCGCACACCTTTAATCCCAGCTCATGGGAGGCAGAGGCAGGTAGATTTCTGAGTTCAAGGTCAACCTGGTCTACAGAGTAAGTTCCAGGACAGCCAGGGCTACAGAGAAACCCTGTCTCAAAAAAAAAACAAAAAACAAAAAACAAAAACAAACAAACAAACAAAAAAACCAACAACAAACAAAGATGCCATTTTGTAACTTGAAAATGGATTTTTCTTACAAACCACCAGATTGTATGACAAGGGTTGACGTCCAGTGGTTGATTTTCTGAAGACTGAACATCTATTAGTCCTTGTGAGACATTATACAAAGTTCTTGTCATCTGTGAATTATTTAATTAAACATATGTAATATACATTAATGTTGAATACATATTTAAAATTGAAAACTACTAGGAACATATAGACAGTAGAGATAAATAAATCATTGCTTTCCATGTGAGTATATGATGTTAAGCTAAGCTAACAAATTTTGTGAATTATTTTGAACTTAAAATTATTGCTTTCAAATGCAGCAGTGACTCAACTATTCCTTTGCATTGTCCATAATACAGCTTGAGATGCACATCAAAGGTTACTTATTGTCCACATTACAGTAGCTCAGAGCTCATTTCTGCAGCACCATGCAACTCCTGGGCCTCAGGCCATATGTAGTCTGAATTAGTTAACTTTTTATTATCTTAATATGTAAGAGCTGATCTCTTGGTATTTCATCATTATAAAAGATTGTTCAGTTTTCAAAATAAATTTTGTTTGTCCAAATTAACATTAATTCTTCCTGTAAGAAAAATGAAATGAAAGATATGTATATTTGTTTTATATTTTTAAAGGGATATGCAAAAATTAAAATAGAGAAGGAATTGTATTGAAGTTTGAGTTATCATACAGTGTAGCAATTTCCTCAGAAATAAAATATTCTATCCTGTAGGGAAATGAATGAATGATTTGGAATGCTCTGAAAGGTGATGAAGGATTCCGTACTGTAAGAGGACCTTTAAGTCTTAGGAAAAATAAAAATCTTTAAGAAGTCACTAAAGAGCTTTTGCGTGGCCAAATACACAATTAAATAGATGAAAGGAAAGCCCTATGCATGGGAGAGGATCACTGCAAGCTATAAACCTAACAGAGGACTAATATCCAAAATACATAAAAATGTAAAAGTAACTTTTGTTTTCCTGATGTAATAGTGTCAGAAGGATACAGCTGAGTAAACTCATCATTTTTGGTCACTTCTGAACTCTGGTTGGCTGTTTCATCCCAGCTGTTCTGAGTCAAACTGGTCTCTAAGCTGAATGATTCAAACTGGCTTCTCTTGGTTTCTGACTGAGTTGCTCTGCTTGGCCTCAAACTAACTCTAGCAATCAATTCTAATATTTTGATGGCTTTTCATTCTCTGGCACTTTATGTCTTTATCTGCCACCAGTATAAAAATGTCCTAGTAAAACTGCCTACCCTCAAAGACTGGTATATTTTTTCTCAATGTCAAAGAATTCTTGCTTTTCTTATTATAACTTCAAAGAATCAATTATGGTCTTAAGCTTTGCAGAAAACTTTCTTCTCCCCATCTTTGGCCTTGTTTTCTCTTATAAGAACCATGACCTTTTTAACTTCTTCAGAAACTAATACAGATTATCCTCTGTATAGACAAGGTACAGGGGGTAAATGTCTACTTCAAAGGGTCTCTCTTCTTCTTACCAGACACTGGAGTTTTCTCATGGCATTTCCTGTGTATGTCACACATTTAGCTGACTTTCTCCTACGTCTTCATTCCTATGTCTTCACTCTGGCTAGGTGATTCAACACAGCTGTTCTGGATCAAATTCCTTCCAAATCTGACTAATTAAACTTATTAAACCTGGCTTCTTTTGGTGTCTGATTGAATTGCTCTGCTTGGACTCTAACTCTGGCAATCTGTTTTAATCCTCTGCCACTTTCTCATTCTGTGCTATGGTATCAAGGGTCCTGCATCATTATAGATGGAAAAACTGAGTTGGAATCAGCTAGCCAGATTTTAGAAAGAAATAAAGAGGGTAGACTTATTCAGTAGTAAGCCTCCAAGAGGACAATTATATCAGGCAAATAAAGGTTACTTTCAGATAAAAATGTCAAGTATCCCCACATAATCACCACTAAATAACAGAAAACAAATTATCCATATTAAAAATAATGCTCATGTACATAAACAAATATACATACTTCTAATAAATTTTATGTTTTTACATACAAAAATTAAGGAATATATATATATATATATATGACAATACTAGTCATTTTAAAAATTCTAATTAATGGTGAGAATTATGTAGGAAGAAATAATCTCATTAAACATATACATTAGTGCGAAGCAGTTGGGTCAGTGCTTAATAAACATACTGCTCCTTTTAGAGGAGGCCAGTTTCATTTTCAGCACACATGTCAGTTAGCTTACAACTGTTTATAACTTCAACTTCATAGACTCCAACACTGCTGGACTTTGATAGCTTCAATACACACCTACATAGACAGATACACATGCATGTGGACAAACTAATATACACACAAATAACAATTATAAAAGCCATCTTAAAATATAAATATACATGTAATAGAAATTAAGATACATGATTTTTTCTTTAAGCTGCATAGAGATAATTTTCTTTCAATAATTAACATAATTTTTGAGCAATCAAATCCTAGAAAGATATTCTGTCATTAAAATTTTGTAAGGTGCATTTATCTAAATAAACAATTTGCATGTAATTTAAAACATTTTTTGATTCTTTCTTGATCATGTTTGACTACTCATTAGTAGTTTTCTGAAGTCCTACTTGTCACTTGTTGGCCTTCTTTCTTGGTTAAATAGAGTCCTATCTAGTAAGTCTGTTCATATACCTATAGCTTACACTGTACTATACTTCTAGTTCTACTAGTTTAAGTGATTCAGGTTTACATCTTTGCTCTATTTAGAGTCAGATTTCATATAAGGTAATATACACAAATCTAATTTCATTTTTCTGTATGTGGACAACCAGTTTTCCAGGACTATTTGTTGATACATTCTTTTCTCCAGCTAATATTTTTACAGTCTTTATCAAATATTAAATAGTAGAAGTTATGTCTACTCATCTCTGGCTCTTTAATTGTGCTTTGTTAATATTCATGTACATTCTAGCCTTTGCTACGTTGTTTGTCTTAGTATAGATATGAAATATAGCTCATGATCTGGGATGATAATCCCTCTTGTATTGTTCTTTTTGTTCAGGATTATTTGTGACTCTCTGGGTTGTTTTGTGATTCCATATACATTTTATGATAGTCATTTTCTAATTTGTGTGAAAAATGAGATGGGTATTTTCATTGGGATTCCATTAATTCTACAAATAACTTTTAGCAGACTTGTCATTCTTTATAATATTTATATCCATCCATGACCATGGGATATCTTTACATTTTTTTAGTGTCTATATCTCTCTCTAAAGAAGTTTGAAGTTTTCATTATAGAAGTCCTTCCCTTTCTTCCTTAGGTTTATTCCTAAATATTTTATTTTCTCTGAGTCCTTTGTGAATGGGAGTGTGTCTATGATATCTTTCTTTGTATATTTATTGTAAGTGTACTGAGAAAGCTATTGATTTTTGCAAGTTGATTCTGTATGCTGACACATTGCAAAATTTGTTTATTGTTTCCAGAATTTTGCTGTTTATATAGTGTATTATTTTTCACAATTTAATTATATAGGTCTATTATAACTTTCATTCAGCATTATACAATTATTTACTCCTTTTAAAATTTGTAATAATCTTAGCTTTATTGAACTTCTATTGTTGTATAAAACTAATTTCTTCTCCTTATTCACAACTGTCATAATTTAATGCAATATTTTGGATACTACTGTTGAAATACATTCCTATAATTTTTAATGTTTAATCATCTATTGTGTAAGCTAATGCAACATCTGTTGTGTTTAGAAATTCAGCAGGAAAATAAAAGTTGTTTTTATTTCTCTGAATTAAAATCTCACTCTCTATTTTTGGTCAGAACCAAGAGTAGTTTTAGAGAGAACTGTTGTCAGAACTGTTGCAACACCAACAAAAGTTTTCTATCAATGAATTAAAAAGAAAGTGTGTATATATATATATATATATATATAATTTTGAAGCATTTATCAATTTACAAACATTAAAATATCTGGCAGATATTCATAAATACAAATGTTACTTCTAGATTAAACAAACCATCAACTTTATTACATGTTTTCACAATGTAATTAATTCACTGATTAAAAAAAAAGATAGTGATTTTTCAGTTGAAACCTTTGCTTGCCCCTGTACAAAGAGAAAAACCCTGCCTGCCTACCTTCCCACTACCCTGCTTGTTCTGGGAAAACTCTGAACTAAGAGTGCTGCCAAAAGTCCAGTTCTACATTTCTGTCAGCTTATGCAACCTGCCTTTCTGACATGGCCAGTCACCCCAGGGGCTTAGCTTTTGAACATACCTGGGCAGAGTTCCAGATCCTGGCTGATCATCATCATCCCTCACCTATAAAATCTCCCTGCCTGGGTGTATGATTTCCTCAACCCCATTCTTTGGACTGATGAACTTACCCAGGAGCAGTACCCAATAAACCTGCATTTACATGCTTTTAGTACAGTCTGATCTGGCCCATATTATGTCACACACACACACACAGAAAGAGAGAGAGAGAGAGAGAGAGAGAGAGAGAGAGAGAGAATCCTAATAGTGGTTTGAATGAATGGTTGAAGAAACAAAGATGTAATTATATTCTAAAATAAAATATTAAATAATTTTGCACTTCTCTTTAGGAAATTGTGCTTACATAGTGCTTTGACTAGCAAGCAGAGCAATTTGCTAAATGTAATGAGATGTTTTTAGGACTTGTATAAATTTTTCTTAGAGTTTGAGATTCTCAATCTCATAGGAAGCTACTTAAATCAGAAGATAAACAATTCAAAATAGCTTCAGGAAGTCCATGAAACTGAGTGGACTCATTACGCCCCTTCCTACCAGATTAAGAAATAAAAGTTTAGATCTCTCTGAAAGCCACAAAGCCAAGATACAAAGAAGACTCAGAGACCAGACTAGATGTCTGGAAATAACAGAAACTAGCAGAACTACTTTGAAGAACCTTAGACTAACTGAGTAACGTAGAAAGGACACTCCAACCATGTTCAGCTCTCAGGAGCCATAATGGGACAAGCTAATAACTAGCAGATGATCATTCTGAAATGGCCTGCTTCAGATTATTATATAATCTTCGACAGGTGAGCTCTTATTAAGCAAGGCTGTAGGGATTCATTTTAGGAAAGATTCCTGCTATTAATATACTTCTCCTGTTATTATTAAACATATATAACAATCACTAAGTAGTAGCACACTCCTTTGGAGCAGATCTCTGCAGATACACAAAGCTGTACTGTCTTGTAGTGATGCTATATAAACAAATAGATGACTGAAGTCTTAATGATGATCCTATAAGAATTCCTAAAATTATATCAGTGATTATTAAGCTATTTTATTGTGGGACTGCTATTAGGTCGTTTTCTGATAGTCAAAACTACGAGAACTCTGCCAGTCTCCCAAGTGTAACCAGTTAATTGCTCTTAGAAAGTAACCAGACTTTCTCCTACTCAGAGCACATTCCAAGAGGTTGTAAAACAATTAACCAAAGGTCATAAAAAGGGAACTAATGATTTATTATAGGTGCTAGGACAGAAGATAAAATATTGACTAGGTTTATCTATACAAAACTTTACTAATAACTTAGTTATGGTTTTAAACTTTCAGTGACCTGTGGAGCTGAGACAGGTGATGGAGGTTTAACCAGGTAATTACTCCAAATGTATATGCATGTAAACATTCCCTGTTGTAACCTTCTATTTCAATTTGTGATTTGATTTTTTTGTGTGAACTTGTGATAAACTTTGTAACATGTGATCATGAATTCTGAAAGGTGATTAAGTGCTGAGGAAAAAGAGAAGAGTCAGGACTGAGCTGAGAACTGAGCTGAGAGAAGAACTAAGCTGAAGAGAAGTTTTTAGACAGAATACTTTTTTAGTCAGAACTGAACCCATGAAGAACTTAGAAGTATTGGCACAGCATTGGGAGGAAAGACATTGAGAGTTAGAGCATTATTGTGACATCAGAGCAGGAGGAGAGAGCAAGATTAGAAGGAGAATGCAGAGAGGATCAACTTAGAAACTGTAGGTAACATAAAAAACTGAGAGGGCAATGTGCAGAATGAAGAAGCAAAGAGGAAAAAAGAAGACGCTGCAGAGTGCAGAAGGAGCAGGCAGGTTTCTCCTTACCATGGGACAGAACAGGATTAATCTTAAGGGAGGATTAATCTTATTAAAAGAAACAAAGCTTTATTCTTACAAATATAGGTTTAGTTCACTTAGCATTAAAAGGGTAGAAGCTTTTTCTTTCACTATGCAATAAAGATTGGAGCTCATTTTTCATCCAGAATGAGCGAGTTCTTTCTGCACTGGTGCTTAGTCTTTTGCTCCATACACATATGTAAGTGTGGATGTGTGTGTGTATGTATGAAATTGTGAGAATGCATGCAAGCTGGACCCAACTGGTTTAAATGGGAATGAATAAATGAGCTTGTATGAATCTGTATATGAACTTATATGAGTTTGTGCATATTTGCTTATGTAAAAGTTCTTTGTTCTGCGAGTGTTATTCTCGTCTCTTGGTTCAATAGAAGTTTACTGCTCCAAACTTCCCCCTAGGACAAGCAATAGGCATCTGGACAAAAGGGAAAAGGTTCTAGCAATTATTCCTTTATATTATCTCCTGCTGTTTTAGGATGAGGTGCTAAGTGCTAGAGACTGCAGTTTCTGGCCTCAGAGGATTACAGAAGACAGGTCAGCTACAGTAGCATAGTAACTTAGACTTAGATAAGTAAACATTTTTTTATTACACAGCAACCCTAAATATCTCGTAAGACAAAGTCTTACCCTCCACCAATGCTCTTCCCCCTCCCCTGCCTCAAGAGATACAGAAAAGAAAGAACACCCTGCTCCCTGCCAGGGCTGGTCTCCTGCATTCACCTACCTGCAGGCTGTTCAGTGTGCTCCAGGTTTCTCAAATTTCAGAACAGTTAAACATGCTGGGATTGGTATTGGTGAGGTAGCTACCTTTGATTCATTTCTGTTCCTACAAGTAACTCCTCATTTTTATTTCTGTAATTAACTCCAATAAACCTCATTGGTTTGACAGGTTAGATTTTGATGATATCCATACTTTGTGTGAGTATCCATACTGGGGATGAATAAACACATATCAACACACTGCACAAATTTGGTCACATAACACACTAGAAGACAGTCATGTATAAAGGTATAAATATACTGTTTCCACCATTAATGACCTTGTAATGTGGATATTGACTCGTGTTTTAAAAGGAGTACTTATGACCATATGTGGGAAAACTATGCTTATTAAGGTCACAGTCTACCACTGACTGCATAGCCTTCTGGGGCTTGGTGTATAAAGGGGAAATCCCTTCATTACTGGGATTTCTTGTTCTCTGACATTTTCTGGAGAATTCTAAACCCACGCATATACCTTTACCCAAGGAATGTCACATAGCCTCAATTAACTTACAGGATCAATTGCCTTTCTTATAATAAAACTTGTTCAGTTAGCACCTGAGATTCCTGAAATGATTCCCCATACTAATGAGGCATTCCAGGTACCCTAACCCCCAGCCAATGACCTTTCCCTGTTCTGGATGTTTCTACCCTCAGTCTCCCAAAACTGTATAAGCCTTGAATCACCCTAAGTAAAATTAAGCTGTCTCTTGATAACTGGTCCCAGTGTGGTCATTCACTGTATTTACTCAAAGTGCTTCTACCCATCCACCCCCTCAACATCTCTGTTCCTTTTGCTCTTGTGGACCGAATCTGCAGATGAACCATGAGGATCATAAAGATTCTGGCCTACAACCACACATATTAATATAAAAAACATGTAAAATATCAGTCTTAAAATGAAATGAAATTTCACCTGTCTTATAGATGTTTTAACAATACCTCTCTGCTGACTTGATATCTAAATTCCCTTAGGAAATTTACAGGTTTTTCTTGTTGTTCAAAAATGAGTGTCAATGATTCAGGTCAAAATGCCTGCTTAAGGCAACTTATAAAATAGTGCTGCCTCCATCAGATAAAATAAATGTACACAAGAAGTTATTATATCATGTCTAACAACACTATATCTGTAGATGCTATATTTTAAAGACTTAGCAAATTTCATTAGGACTGGAGCAGCAACATCTCTGAACATTATTCAGGTTTTCACCATGAAGATAAATGTACAGAAGACATTTATAGTTTAAACTAAAATTATCCTGCTGCATTCTATTGTTGAGAAACTAAATAGGTAAATGGGTAATGCGTAGAAAGGTTAAACTATATAGCATAGCTGTAACCACTCTATGGTATGTCTACCATAAGCAATGCTATTATGAACATTCTTTATTTCCTCTTATTCACCTTTGTATCCTCAGAGATCAATTTTCAAGATTTTCATTTAATAGAGAAATAGTAAGTAAAGGTTTTCTGTATAGAATTAACAAATTTTGCTGCAATATCATCTTAAGTATCAAAAATATGCTATAAAATATAATTTTTGAATCTGTTGAATAAAGTAATTGTAAATATAAGCTATTACATTTTAATCACTTATAAAAATGAAATTTATGAAATTTATAAATGAAATTTATAACTTCATATAACATTATGTATAGGAGTATGTTTGTGTGTGTGTGTGTGTGCATATGCAGATTCTTTGTTTATTTTTTCTTTCTCATACTCTTTTATGTTTCATGAATTTACATTACAGTAATTAAGTATTATTAAATTTACATTGGAGCATTTGAGATCAGGATATCAAATAAAGTGGTAACTTATTTATTTACATTTACATCTGCTTCTTCATAAATGGTTAGAACACTTTTTGCTGTATGTAATAACACTGTATTTTATTAGGTAGAAATAGGACCTAGTTTTCATAGTCTATTAAAAGAGGTTAAATATTGTTTAAAATATCTATGTACAACAATGACATTAAAAAGTTGAAATATGATATTTAATTTTAATTAATAACATAATAGGTACTGCCCAGACACTTTTGTCAACTATTATTCTAGTTACTTCTCTTGGGGACATTTTTTACTTATGTCTTTAGACTAAGAAAATCAACATAGAGGGCCTAACAAAGTAAAGTAAATGTTTAGAATAAAACACTTCTCATGAAGGGAGGAACACTCGAACTGAATGCCTTCTGATTTCAGCCTATATATCCATCCGTCTTTTTAGTTCTAAAATAAATTTCTTTCAGACTTCATCTTTAACTTTGACTCAACTTGATTCTCTAAAAGATTGCATTCAGAAATGAGTTATGATGGCCAAAGAGTTTAATCTTTCATTGTTCCATATTAGACTTCAGGCACTGTAATCTATTTTAATTTCAATGGCCAATAACTGTGATTTTCTATTTTTTTCATATATATATATATATATATATATATATATATATATTTACAAGGAAATATATATATAGAAATATCATATCTATATAATCCAAAATTAGATATATAATTATTTGAATATATATATGCAGATGAACATACTAGTAGACACATATATGCAGAAAAGTACTTTTTTTATTCTTTAGCATGATTATGATTTTAACTTAATTTTATATAATAAAATGAGTACATCAAATGCTTGAAACTCATAATTATGTAAAGTTACAATTAAAAAGAAGATAATTTTTATTGATGAATATGAAATTTTTTTTAAAAGCCACAGAATTTACAAGTGATTTCCTTTGTATATAAAATTCCCAGAATATGCTCAATGGACCCCTTCTACTTTGCTAATCAAATCCCATAAATGTCATTAAATTGATTAATTATATAACCACACAATGGTAGTGTAAACTTACTTCACATGTGGTAAAATAAGCAGTGCCATGGAATATCATTCAAGTTGTAATTAGTTGGCTATGTATCTTCAGAAACCATTTAACTTCTCTTCATTGTGATTGAAAAAACTTAATTTGATTAACTTGATTGCTGAATGATTATATAATTATCACTTGTTTCAGAAAACTGTATATTAAACCTCAATATGTATTTGCATTTCTATATTCCATGAACTAATGAAATGTCAGTTCAGACCTTCTGCTTTGTTTATAGTTGGTGTGGATTTAAAACCACTGTTGTGATAGTTCATACTTGCATTATTATTCATAAACATCAATATCTACCACATTTAGGATGATTTATTTATTCGAGTTGAACACTTAGTAATGAAATAATTTTAATTCAGATTAGGAAAATTACTTCCAAATTATGGAAACATTGAAATCATTTTATATTGTTGTTGCAATTTTTATAGTATGCTGATTGAATTAGATGTAACCCTCACATGCTCAGGTATTCAGACATTTGGTCCTCAGCTAGCGGTGTTGGGTGTTGTTCGGGTATTTTATGAAAGTCTTATTAGGTGCTTTTTTGAGGGAGGAAATACATTACTGATGTAAATACTGAGAATTTTTATCCCCACTATATTTCCAATTGGTTTCCTGCTTCCTGTTGGTTGACAAAAGTAAGATATCTCAGCTTCCTGCTGAGACTGCCATGTCTCCATTCAACTATGGAATATCTCTTGGAAGTGTAAACAAACCTAACTCTTTTTCCTTCAAATAACTTTTGGTCACTGTTTGTTATCATAGCAACAAAAGCAACTAAAGCATGTAAAATGCCACTGTGACTGGAATAAGCATATTAATAGAGGATAAAACCTTCTTTCTGTGTAATATTACAAAATGATGTGCTAGAAAAACACCAAAATCATAATATACTTGGGTATACCATTCTGCAAACACAACATAAATGTGTATCAAAATGCTCTCTTATCCGGGGGCTTGCACTATGTCATTAACCTCATATTATGAGAATACTTCTAATATTGGATTCAAAAACTTCAACTTGTTTTAAAGAATTCCGTAAATTATCCAGAAAGTGCATGAGATTATGGAGAAAGTTCACACAATTTCACTGTATGCTGACAATTCACTCTAAAATTCACTACAAAAGTAAAAAATAAAAAAAAAAATTAGCCATCCCACTGATAGCATATGGTGGTGAAAGACCACTTAAAACATATCAAAGGTGCATTAAAAAATTAAAAGTATTGAAATTGATAACCCCAAATATTGTTGTGCAGCCCTCAACTTCACACATACTTTCTTAAATACAGTCCATATATTGTATATAATTACAGTTTTAAGTGATGGATTCCTGCTGGCCAAAACTTCTATCAATGTAGTTTAATATTTAATATTTTTTAAAGATTAAAATTTGTGGAGGGGTGATAGTTCAGATGTTACAAACAGCTGCTGGTCTTCCTGAAGATGCCAGTGTAGTTTTCAGCATTCACATTTGGAAACTGACAACTACTTGTATCGCTGCCTTTATGTTATTTATGGCATTTTTATGGTTTCCGTGTGTACCACAAGCATGGGACAGGTACACACATACACATAATAACAACAATAAAAATAAATCTGTAAAACAAAGTTAAATTTATGAAATGAATATCATTTGACAATGCAAAACTGCTCCCTTCATTTCAGAGGTATTGAGATATAGTTTATCCTGGAGCCCAGGAATGCAGATTCAGGTGCCTCTAGTTGTGTTACAAGTGGTTATAGTCTCATGAAGTTTTCATTGTAATATGACAAAGGAAATGGTAAAGTCAGACACTTTTTAGTACATATGGGTGGAACAACTAATTGGGGCAAAATCTCTGCTTTTGGCCTCCCATGCTATCTGAGCCTTCAGATGGAAGCAAGGAGTTGTCTCATAAATTCCAAAAGGATTTACTTGATTGTCAAAAGGACATTATGCCATACCCATAGCTGGGCAACAAAATATACAGCTAGCTAAGGGCCTAATATAGCATAATATAGTTTTGCCCTGGACCTGCAACACTCTCTCTCCAAACTAAGAGATCTAATAGCAGGCAAACATTCTTCTAGAGTATTTAGTGTAATGCAATAAGACTTCAGGAGCAAAAGTTAACTGGTTTCATGAAACCTGTAGATAAAACACTGCTGAATGACAGACTAAGTGAACATAATTAACAAATAGGCTATATAAAAGAGGGGACTTATTCTGTTACTCTATTCAATATTATTACAATAATAATTGGGAAGATCATAATTCATTACTTTGTTTTTAGGTAATAAATTATATTATTTTGAAGTAATCATAGTACTGATGTCATATAAACAGCAACTGATTTCTTCTGAAACTATACATTATCTGCCAACTCCGATCACCCCTAATAATCAACAATAAACATAGTTGTATATTTTCTTTTTCTTAACTTTTGAGATAACATGTTGTTTATTTATTTACTTCTTTATTCATTTATTTATTCACTTTACACCCTGATCATGCACCACCCCCAACTCTCCTCTTGTTCCAGTCCCACCCTTACAAATCCCTCCTCCAATAAGACCCTCCTCTTCTCCTCAGAGAAGGGGAAGCCTTCCTTTTGTATACCTATGTACCCTGGGACATCCAGTAGTAGTAGGTCTAAGTGCATCCTCTCCCACAGATGTCCAACCAGCCAGTGCAATTATGGGAAGGAAACCCATACACCTATAGACACCTGATTTTTTAAGAAGCCAAAGCAATACAAAGTGGAAAAAAAAAATTCAATAAATCGTTCTGTTCTAAGTAAATACCTGCATGTAGAAGTATCCAAATAGATATATATTTATGCACAAAACTCTAGTCCAAGTAGATTAAAGACCTCAACATAAAACCAGACACACTAAACCAAATAAAAAAGAAAATTTGATACTGCCTTAAGCTCATTGACATAGGAGACAAAGTCCTGAAAGTGAATAAATATGTGAGATGATTTGCATCACCAGAGTGACTTTTCTACTCTTAATGTTTATTTTATAATATTGTGTTGATTGTATTAAATATGAAAATAATACAATCATAAGAAATTGCCTTCAGAGGTAATTTATAAAATTAGATTACTTTTAAATATTAGAAGGTTGACCTCAAAGTGAATCTGTATTACATGCTTTGTGTTAAATCTTCCAAAAAGCTGATTATGTATCTTCACAAATTTCAGTTTGAAAATTTAGAAAGCTTGAGTCGTGTGTGGAATGCAGATCTTCATAGAGCTTGCACCTGAATGAGCGATATGGACATCCAGAATGACACCCTTACCAGTAAATGAACAGTATGGATGTCCAGAACAGTATGGATGTGACCAGAAGAACACAAGGCGTATGTTTTCATTTGAATATGACTCTGTAAATTTGGCAAATAGTTTTCTAAAATTTTTTTTTCTTTTTCTGCAATGAAAATAATATGATTTTTTGGCAACACCCTTTGCTACAAAAAACATATGTTCAAAACACCTGCCTTATGGTGATTTATAAAGAAATATATGTAAAACAGTCATCTAGAGTGGAGTATTTAATGCTCTCTTATTTGGGTGGGAAGTGACATGTCATACACTTTTAAAGTTTACATTTAGTTTGCAGAACATGTTTACCTTTGTTGAAGTTTAGTTAAATTATCATTTGAAGTTGAGGGAAAACACTAAGTAATAAATAATTCTTTGACAACTCTGACAGAGCAATGTGAAGAATGACACGAGCCACTACATCCTCCCACATCTTTACTTTTTCCACATTGCAAAGTACATTGCTAAAGGTAACTTCGTTTAGTTATGAATCCCCTAGTCTAAGTGTATTATTAGACATTCTGGCTAGGGTTAGGTAACACTGCCCTGCTTTAGAAAGATCATATAGATTATAAAAAATCAAAAAATCTACATTTGAATTATATATATATATATAATATATATAATTGTTATATATATTAAGTTGCATATAATTGCATATAATTAAGTTTATAATTGTTGCATATAATTAAGTTTATGTTATTCACATACCAGGAACACGAACACACAGATCCTGGCTTCTATATATACATCTTTAGAGATCAGTGTTTAAAAAGAACTCTGGGATTAGATACCATGTTTATTCTCAAACAATACTTTCTCAGAAAATATAAGTGCTACTATTCTAAACAGTGGAATATTGCTTCTATTTTGCAGAGCTATAAATGGGAAAATATTTCATTAATTTTGTTTCCAAAAGGCATTTGTGAAATGTCACTACCTGAGCATTTACTCTGGAATGGGTTATAGAAAATAACTTCTGCCATAATGTTCTTTATGACATTGACTCTTACTTCCATGATAGCCTGAGAATTAATAACCTATTAAAGAAGATGTCTCCATTTATTCCAGCTTGCCAAAGAATTTTACTGAAACCCCAAACTCCCATGGCATGCACTAGTGCTCTGAGAATGAAGTGTTTCTTATTGTGCAGTAAGAGATACTTGTTTCTCTTTCTGAATAACTTTATAAAATATATAAAGAAATAATGAAAATGCATGATGATAAGAGGCTCTTTGTGAGTGACTATGCAGTTCATCTTGCTCGTACAAGCTATTGCAATGGAATATCAGGCACATTAAACAGTTGTACTTGACAACATTACACAACAGAAAAATTATCTTGGGAAATATATTTAAGGAAATCTTCCTTGTATGACAGTGTTTTACAAATCTATCTATCTATCTATCTATCTATATTATTCAAAGATTTATAAAATTATCTGAACAGTTTGAATCATTTTTCAATCAGAATAAAATGATGCTAACAAAATATATATCTTTAAAGTTTTAGTAGTTCATGGTATTTTCACTTATTGTGCTTGAATATTTTAAACTTTAATGGGTAGAACCCAGGTATCAATAATTGAATATATCCAATTAAGTTTTTCTATAGTTGCTACATTATTGTAATTACACTAATGCCTTTAAAGTTTCAATTAAATTGATTAAGAACTTAAAAACCTATTTTATTTGTATCAAGTATATTTTTCTGGTTGTTGAATTCTATTATTGCTTATTCATTCATTTACTTATTTTTTGATTATTTATGAAATCAACCCTCACCATAAGTATTTTTCTTAGCTCTTTTAGAAGTTATGCATATATTTATTTAATATTTATAGACATAATCTCATTATGTAGCTTTCCCTGGCATATATTATATTATAGAGACCAGGCTGGCTTTGAAAACACAGAGACCAACCAGCTTTGCCTCTCAAGTACTAGGACGGGAGGTTGTGGAGAGAAGTAAAGGGTAAATGAAGCAATTATATTAAAATCTCAAAAATAATAAAAAGAAGGTAGGCATAATTTGAGACCCAGTGATTATTATACCCTAAACCCAAATTAGTGAGAAACAGAAATGCATTTAGCCATTTCAAAGTTGTATAAAAGGAAAAGAAAAAAAGATTTTAAAACTGTTACTAAGGAATATTTTTCTATAACAAGCACATATCTATCACAATCAATAAGACCTAATAAATCTCTAATATATTGAATATACAATTATTTTTTGCTTCATATTAGGAACATTATTTAATTATTAAGCATAGTGATAGTTTAATTAGAGCTGTACACGAGTCGTGAGTCATGTAGCATGAAGCATATAATTCATTAATTTTTATCTGAGATAAAAATTAATATATTAATCTCCCAGATGGTTTTATTTTTGCCTATTTGACATAAGACACCAGTTATTTGCTAAGAAGAGAAACAATTCAAGAAATGCCTCTACCACACTGCCTCTAGGCAAGTCTTTGGAGCATTTTTTAATCGATTGAAATTGGGGAGTCCAGCATGGTCTGTGTGTGTGCACTCCTGACTTGTATAAAAGAACATGCTGAGCAACTCTGAGGAAGCAAGCTTTCCTCCATTGTGATTTTTTAGCTCCTGCCTTTAAGGTTGTGTCTTGGCATTTTGCAATGGGCTATGACCCAGTATATCCAAATAAATTCTTTCTTTTAAAATGTAGCTCTAATATCATGATCTCCTGTCATTTTTCCTCTATTCCATTTTCAGCATTGTCTCCATTTGATAGCCTTCTATTGATCTGAGAAACTGGAAATTTAAAATGATTTTAATCTTTAAAATGTAATCTTTGTCTTATAAACTTTATTACTTTAAATCAAAAATTCATGTAAGAAGACTATTCAATGGACTTAAGGATGCTTGTTTACAATTGTAAAAAAAAAAAAAAATCATAGTGCTTTCGGGAAACGGCAGTAGTAGGTTCTCTTCCAGCGTCTGTTGTCTGTGCACTTCTCAGCAACATACCACAGGTAATTAGCAAGATTAAAGTAGCAAGCACACATGCACACACAGAGAGACATGTGAACTCACAGATAATTGCTGCACTTAACCTCTCATCAAAGATGCTGTATTTAGTAGCATATGAAGATTCTTAAAGCATTCCACAAAGAATAAAAGTAGAGAAAGTATATGACAGTGGAGTACCCCATCCTACAGCACATCTATAGCACAGCAGAGTCCCTACATCTAAAACCCAGGGAAGATTGAGGAAGATGGAGCAGAAATAGTTTAAGAGCCAGAGGACGCATGGTATGAGATATTGTGTTTTAAATACATGAGAAAAACTGTACCAATGAAATCCTGAGAGTATAGCCCATAGAAGATCTTCATAATGATAATATCAGTGCTCACATCAACATTAATGGGGAAAATTACAAGGGATATATTTTTTAGACTAGCTACAAGCAGTCAATGGCTTTTAAGAAAGGGAGAAACAATTTTCTCTAGAAATGAGGCCCATCATAGGTTTTTGCATCCCAAGTGGTCATTCCTAAAATGTATACATATAAACATCACTAAATGAACTCCTCTGTTATTCTATCTATCTTTTTATCTATCATCTATTTGTCTATCTACCTATCATCTGTATCTCTCTATCATCTACCTATCTATCTATGTATCTATCAATCATTTATCATCTTATTTATTTCTTTATACTAACCATCATCTATCTACTTACCTATCATCTACCACCTCTTTTTGTCTCTATCTACCTATCATTTATCATCTTATATATTTATTTTTATACTAACTATCATCTATCTACTTACCTATTATCTACCACCTTTCTTTGTCTCTATCTATCTATCTATCTATCTATCTATCTGTCTATCTATCTATCTATCTAATTGATCTATTATCTGCCTATCATCTAACTATCTACCGACTAGTATTATATTTAATGTGTGCAATACTAATTCTTAAAGAGGTTATGAATTTAAAAGAAAAAGGAGGATATAGGAGAAGTTGGATTAGAAGATGGCATAAACATGGAACATATCCATGAAATTCTAAAACAAGTTGAAAGTTTGAATGAAATAAAACCTCTACAAAATGACTTTGGCCATGTTCTGTTAGAATATATATTTATAAACAAATTTCAAAGTAATCAAGCTGATATTCAATGACTTTATAGAAATATTTTCCATAAATCCTTGCTTTAAATTTACCTGACTTGGGTGAATTATTATGTAAGAACAATTAGAAAATTTAGACGGAGTTTAATAAACTATTTATTTTACATAAGTTTAAATTAATAAATACAAATATCTTGAAAAGTAAGTCATATACCACCCTTAGCCATTTTTTTGTTAGCTCGCTATCAGAAACAATAAGACAAAATCAAAATAATAAAGAAAAACAAGGAAAAAATGCTATGAGCTCTCATTTTAATATCATTACCTAAATCCTTGATTGTTGGAGTTCCTTGAGATTTTTTTATCACAAGGATCTGTGATTGTAATCCACATTCATTCAGATTTTACACTCTACTCCCCCTTCTTTAGTCTAATCTATATATATTCTTAAGCCTTTTTAAATAATTTATGTGAACTTTGTGTAGATGAAATACTAAAGCATTGTGTTTCATTGAATGATCCTTGAGTTAAGATTTTCTGACATTCCCAATGATTAGACTATCATTACAGACTTTTGATCATCACACTGTAGAAGTGCTCCTCTCTGACTCATAGCATGTGCATGGCAGACATACTACACTCTGTAGCAATAATAATGATTGTTTCTCTAAAACAGTGTTTTTTGAATATCTTAAAAATCAGGTTAATTTATTTTCTATTATGATTTTATTTGGAATTTAAGTATGTTCAGGCCTTCATTGAAAAAAAGAAGGAATGATCTCTCACTGTGAAGGTCAATATTTCAGTTATCCTACCTAAAATTTCATAATTAGTTATCTAGACATTTCCTTACCTAAATAGGTACATCTATTGTTTACTATGTTATATATTCAATGTCACCCTATAGGCTAATTATGTAGCTATTTTTTCAGTACTTTGTATCATTTATAAAAAATAATTTTTTATGAAATAAATACCAAAAAATAAGCAAACAAATTAGGAATCCTAAATTTCAGACCTAAGACATATTATAGAGATAACCACTTGAAAGATTATCTTTAATTATTAGTTACTTTGAATTTCTTATCCAGTAGTGCCAAAATTTAGACCACTTCTGAGTCCAGTTCTAATAACAGATTTATCTGTTCAAAGTTTATTTTATCTTGCATGTAAAGGGATTTTTTATTGTTTGTGAATTTAGATGCACTGTATAGAAGCATAGTTGGTAAGGGACATTATTTCTTTAGTGTTTAGATAAGTGGACCTGTTCTCTCTTCCAGAATATCAGAGTGAAAGTTTGTGTTGATCTGTTTAGGAGTCCAATTGTGTGTGTGTGTGTGTTGCTGTTATTGTTGTGACTAATAAGATACAATTTAAAATTGATCGCTGTGATGCCCACCGGAACCTTTATATTACTTCTGTATTTCTTTGGTTTTGCTGACTTCTCTGAATATCACCCTCTCTTCTTTCTCTGTCTCTGTCTCTCTGTCATTCTATGTCTTTCCCAAATCTAATTCACCACTGTGATTTCTTTAAAGCTTCAAAGAATAAAATGGGGCAGAGGGGTGCTGAAGAACCACCTAAAATATCATAATCTGGAGAGTAGCACAGAGGCCTGCCTATAGCCTGTAGAGCAGAATGGTGGGACAGCCATAGCCTATTTTCCTGACAGACTTCAAGGAAAGACAGGGTCTTCTTTCTAGTTTCTTTATGGCTACAGTGTAGGTGCTATGTTGTTTCCAGCTACGCAGAAGTCATTGTTCCTTTTCTGACTCTAAAATGTAGTTTTTAGAGAGTAAAGGAACAGAGGTCTATGTGAAATGATTGTTTTAATGTTATTGTTTCCAGGAATTGCCATAGAACTTTCCTGGTTTCACTTTGAAACTATGAAGCTGGATTTTCTCTGCTAGTATTTTGTTGTCATCTCCTGGCCAATGCCTCATAGAGGGAGGGGCTTTTCATTGGATTCTCCTAATATGGTCTTTTCACATGCTATTATAATTTCACTTATCTAAAGGAATATTTTCTGTTTTCTTTATCTGTTTAAACCGTTTTGGTAAACAGTATATTATCATAAAGATTGCAAAAAGACGATAATATCTGCATAGTAATAGTATTTGAAACTGTTATTTAATTTTTAAAATATCTGAGTTAATATTAACAACATGATTGTCAGTAGATATAACGCAAATGTTACTGAAACTAAATTATAGGTATGTGTGTTCCATGTGACTCCATTGAATCACATCTTAAATTTACCAATTTTAAAACTAATTTGTTTCTGACTCTTATTTTTCTTGATTAGCACTCAGAAGATTGGTAAAAATATAGTATGTACATTATGCATTAATATTCATTTTATGTACAATTATAGATACCAATCAAGAAGCCCATACACAAAAAGCATCAGGATATCAGCAAATTAGAGTGGCTGACTGGATTTTGACATGTACAATCTTATTCCTTATTTCTTTAATACTTATGTTCCATGGGCTAAAGCTCTTTCTCAGATGTGCTTCCTGCTTGATATCAGGAAATGCCAAAGAAACCATAGCATAGCAGTGGTTTGGTTATTTTGGGGGAGGGTGAATTCTTATGTTCTCCTAATTCAGAATGAATTTCATACAATGTAAGCATTATGATGCTTCTCCATTTTTCCCTATATGCTCTTCAGTTTGTATTTTAAATCTCCATCATCTTAATCATTTTTAAATTATCTTTTTTTTTAATTAGTGTCTTGTGAATCAAGGAACATACTAGAACTCCCTGAACATTAAGAGATGAACTTCTACTGCTGATGCTCCTACTTATGCTTCTGAAGTGTTGGTACTACAGGGGTGTGTCATGCTCAGCTGTGCGGTAACCTTACATTGTCAAACTGTGGTAGCCCCAATTGGCTGTAAATTATTGCAATCATTTCAGATTGTAAAAGGCTTCCAGAAGCACATCTATCTATTGCAAAAGTAACATTTCTCCCACAGAGAGAATAAATTCCTGAGTGAGTGTCACACTTGAACCTAATACGCAAGAAATGTCATTATCCTTGCTAGATAGCTCCCTGCAGAAAAGGAATCATGGTGCCATCTCTCTCTATCTCTGTCTCTCTCTCTCTTTTTCATGTGTGTGCATGTGTGTATGTGTGTGCATGTGTAAAGACGTAGTAGTGAGCTTTAAAAAGGTGTGTTTTACTAAGTAAAACTGCTGCTTACTTCTTAAGAGAAAATTATTCTTTTAGGTATTTCTTTAGAAATTACTCCTCTTCATAAAAATAAGTTAAAGGAATTATTAATATTGAATATCATTTTAAAATTATGGAAACTTTGTTTAAAGATACAATTATTTTGCAATGTATATTTTAAGTGGAAAACATAGTGTTTCCCAAATGATTTAAGATGAAATATAAACTGTCCTGCTGTGACTAGCAACAACATCAATGTTGAGACACAGAACAGTAAGTAGCTTTTAATTAGTAAGCATCAGTGAGAAGAAGCCTCTGCACATTTTATTTGTACTAGTATGTGTTTCATGAATATTTATATAACTATGTATAATACATAAACTTTTAGTATGTGATTTTCATGCAAATTCTTTAAATGTGAAGGTAAATATGTAAATATGTTATTAGTTCAAACTATTGAAGTCATCGATTTACAGAAACAATCAGTCATGAAAAGTTACTCCCTTGCTAACAGTAGCTCTGACTCTTTTATAATAAAGCAATAGAATAACCATCTAGAATAAAGTATAGCAACACAGGTTGACAAAAGTTTTCCAAGCATCTTACTTCCCACACAGTTCCTGAAGTTTTAAATGGCTGAAAGTTCTTATACTTTCTTATACTTCTGAAATGACTGTGAAAATGTAATATGCTTCTTTCATATGGGAAAATTCCTATTGTGTTCCGGGTCCTGTTCTTATATAGTTAACAACTGAAGGATAGTCAGAGTCCAGTACTGAAGGCTTTTCAAACACTCTGCCGTGGCAGAGCATAAGAAAGGCAGTGTCCATTGTTTGTTTTCAAAACTTAAGGAAGAGACTGGAGTAGGAAACAAATAAATGAAGTGTAAGTACTTGATAAAATATAGACAGAAATGATAAGATTCATAGCTATGAAGACATTACACACACACAAAAATCACAAACACATACACACACAAGGGCAGAAGAGAAGGAAAGAGAGAGGGGGGATTGAGGGAGAGACAAAGGGAGGGGAGGTGAATTTGCCAATGCACATCAGTGTTACAGTAATATATATATATATATATATATATATATATATATATATATCCTTACATACATTTTAATTATCTGATTTTCTGCTAAAATAGTGCTTACTAGAAAATATTTAAGATTGTCTTGAATCTCAGGATGTTTCTGATTAACTACTTACGATAATGGAGCTTGGCAAATGATCCTTAGAACATATTATTCTGTCCAGTCCCAAACTGTAGGAAAGCAAAAGTAGAGACATTTGATTGCAAGAATAAGGGTACATAAAACCCTGCAAACTTCCAGTGTTTCTTGGATACAATAGAAGAGAAAACAATAAATAGATTTATATAAGTTTGAGTATATACAGCAGCTCATAAGGGTTTATTGAACTAAGACATAATTTATTTTCAAAGTTCTAAAACCAGTTATGTGGAGAATGATTCTTCTTGAAGGCTCTTTCCTTTCTTGATTGTCTTTTATGTTAATATAAACACATAAAAATCAGTATGTCCATGCATTCCCTTTAGTGTTGAAACAGTCATCATTAATAAAATATAACAGTAGTAAATCAATTAGGACCTAGAAATGTACCTCTGTAACCCTAACTCTGAAGCAGGAGACAGATAGATTCCAAAAGCCAGTCAAACTCGTCAGTAATGATGAAATTCAATGGCAACTATGTCAAGAAAAATATGTTGGAGAGTGATAGAGGGGGGCACTGAAGGACCTCTACCATCTACAGGCATTGGAGGTACGCATCTACCTACATTTGTGCACACAAACTTTGAAACTCACAAACAAGTGTAATGTACACGCACACACACACAAGCACACAATCAAATAAATGAATGAATAATAAACACTGAAATAATACCAGTTCAATATCAACATCAAAATAAACATTACTGCACACAAAGTTATCATAAAACAGTACAGAAGTTTGGGTGTTTGGTTTATTTTTCTATAGGAAACTCGTATTGCTACAGAGGGGAAATATATATATTTGTAATGTTATTAGTTGGGATATTATTGTAGTGTTAGTAATTTTAATTGTAATGTCAATTGCTATAATTGTACACATTTATAAACACTTGATTAAGAATGTTGAATTGAGAAATTCAAGAGTAAACAAGCAGAGACTCATTAGTTTCTCTCTGATATTGAATGGGGATGTGATGTGACTAGCTGCCTGAGTTTTCCTGCGTTCACTTCTGCTCACTGATGGACTGTCACCGAAATTGTAAGCTGAAATTTCCTTTTCATCCCTTAAGCTTCTCTTAGTCAGTGTTACATCAGAGCACCAGAAATAAAACATTAACAGGAGGTATGCATTAAATATTAAACCCACTATAATTTCTACTTTATTCTTTATTATTATTATTATTATTATTATTATTATTATTATTATTATTATTTATTGGAAAGAGATTCTCTTGTCATATAAAACATCCCAACTACAGTTTCACCTTCCTCTACTACAACCAGAACCCCACCACCTGCCCACCTCCCCAGATCTACTCCTCTTCCTTTTCCTCTTTAGAAAAGAGCATATCTTCAAGAGATGACAGCCAAACAAGACAAAACAAGATACAATAAGACAAGACTAAATCCCTCACATCAAAGGTGGACAATGAAAACAAGTAGTATGAAATGTGTCCCAAGAGCAGGCAAAAGAGTTAAACACTTGCTCTCACTGTTAGCAGTCCACAAGAACACTAAGTTAACAGCTATAACCTCTATGCAGAGGAACTGGTGTAGTCCCATGCAGGCCCCATCAGTACTTCTTCAGTATCTGTGAGCCCATGTGAACCCTGATAGTTGACTTGGTGGGCCATGTTCTCCTGGCGTCCTCTTTTCCCTCTGACTCCTACAGTACTTCCTCTCACTCTCTTCCACAGGGTTCCCTGATATCATAGGCAAGAGTTGGGAAATTAATGAGTCTCTTCTTGTTTGCTTTTGCATTTATTTCTCTTGTTTTATACAGTTCAGGCCCCCCTGTCTAGGAAATGGTGCCACCACAGTGAGCTGTATCTTTTACATCAAGAAATAGTCAAGACAATGTCTCACAGACAAGCTATACTGGTTTGAATATGCTTGACCCTGGGAATGGCACTATTTGAAAGTATGACTTTTTTGGAGTAGGTGTGTCACTATGGGTGTGGCCTTTAAGACCCTCATCCTAGCTGCCTGGAAGCTAGTCTTCTCCTCAAAGACTTCAGATGAAGATGTAAAATTCTCAGCTCTGCCTGCACCATGCCTGTCTGAATGCTTCCATGCTCCTGCCTTGAAGATAATGGATTGAACCTCTGAACCTGTGAGCCAGCCCAAATTGAATGTTGTCCTTTTAAGAAAAAAAAAAAGGAGAATGTTGAATTGATTTCCCCTCTGAAAACCACCTATCCTACCCTACTCCCTTTCTATGAGGGTGCTACCCCACCCACCCACCAACTACCACTGTACTCTTCTAGCATTCCCCTATGCTGGGGCATCAAGCCTTCACAAGACCAAGGGCCTCCCCTCACACTGATGAAAGATAAAGCTATCCCCTGCTACATATGGAGCTGGAGCCATGGGTTTCTCCATGTGTATTCTGTGGTTGGTGGTTTAGTCCCTAGGAGCTTGGGGATGGGTCAGGTTGGTTGATATTGTTGTTCTTCCTATGGTGTTGCAAACCCTTTCAGTACCTTCTGTCCTTCCCTTAACTCCTCCACTGGGATCCCTGTGCTCAGTCTGATGGTTGGCTGCTAGCATCTGCATCTGTATTGGTAAGGCTCTGGCAGAGTTTCTTAGGAGACTTCCATATCAGGCTCCTGTCAGCAAACACTTCTTGGCATCAGCAATAGTGACTGGGTTTGGTGGCTGCATATAGGGTAGATACCTATGTGGGGCAGTTTTTGGATGGCCTTTCCTTCAGTCTCTGCTCCACTCTTTGTCCCTGTATTGAAGGGGAAACAGGAAAGGGGGGTGATATTTGAAATGTAAATAAATTACATAACCAATAAAATATTTTTAAAAATGTTGAATTATGTGTCACTTAGAAATCACTAAAGTTCCCCAAAGCATCACAATTTTAGGATGTGTTTGAGTCATTTATTTACATAGATGGCATCTAGGTATCATAAATATGAGAATCTATTGATGAAAATTGAAATTCAATGTTATAATATAATGTGTTTTAAAATTTAATGAATATGAAGAAAAAGATCTCAATTGTTGATGTATAGATTTCCTATTATGTCCCTGTTTGTTGATATCACTTCTTCCCCATTTATGATATTTTGTTCCTGAACTGTTGTTATTACAACTGAAGTTGCTTTAAGAATATTGACAAATTTATGTGGTGCTAACTACATTCACTGTTATGTTTTTCCTTGTGAGTTTTATCTCCTTTCCATCTATACCCTTATTTAAAATTTTACACAGGGATCTGATTTTATCCTGAAGAATGTTTTATTTGCTCCAATATATACTGCAGAATTTGGCTTATACTTATTAGGATATGTAACAATCGTAGAGGACCTATGAACTTACTGAAGTCTAGAAAAGCATTGTGGTGTCATCATTGTTTTCTCTGTTTCATCTAATTAAAATATTGTTTCATGGAAAATTAATCAGGCTATAGTAACTGATTAATCTTGATGTATTTAACCAACCTACTGCAACTTTGTTCACTAACTGATTTCTTTCAGGAGAAAATGGGTTCCTCTCTTACTAAAGTATTTGTTTCAGCAATTCTGAATATTCTGGTCATTGTTTTAGTCTTGGAATATTTTTGAGCATTTGCACACATAGACTATTTTCTTGTTAAAGACTCTAGCTGAAAATCCTTACAAACAATAATAGTGTATATCTTAAAATCAGATGTGTTGAGAAGTAGTCTAATAAAATTTGATTTCACTTTGTCTTTCAAGATAAAGTATGTGTCACAGTGAGAAAAAATAGAAAACACATATTTCCTTGAATTGATAGACATGACACTCATGCAAGAAGCCACGTAGAATGATTCACACAAACTGAGAAAGAAAAAAGGCAAATGTAAAAGCTGGAACTAATGTTATCAGCCCACTCAGTTATCTGAGCTTAAAAGTTAAAGATAGGACAGCAATGTCAGCATTTCTCTGGGAAAGTAGAGCGCTATAAATATCCCATGCTTGGAAGCGATAATCTGACCTACAAAGAGCCACCGTTGCACTGTACTTGCCGCAGAAATTGGATAATCATTGTTTGCAAAGTGGCAGGCTTTCTCTGGGTCCTGGACTGAGCAGTGTAGGAAAGCTCCTATAATACAACAGTGAAATTCACTACATGTTTTTAAGTTTAGAGTGACATATTATGTGTATTATGTGCCTTATAGAATTACCAGCTAAAACATAACATAGTAGGCTTCAATTTAACAGAGACAGTGATTTTTCATACACAAATTATACTAATTTAGTTTTTATTACACCTATTTAGATTATACATATTCATATCTGTTAAGATGTGATAATTCTATAAGATATAAAATCCTGGTCATCTATATAAGGCCTGCAGTTTCAGGACTAAACCCTAGAAATGAGAGGGAGAAGTAGATACAAGTACTTATCTGCAATTGACACCCACTGGCAAAGGAAAAATTAGTGTCTTCACTAATTTTGTTAACCTTAGAGTAGTAGCCACCCCTAGCAAGAAAGGCTCACAGAAAAAAAATAAATAAAAGAAAGGAAAAATAAGAAAAAGAAAAAAAAGAAAAGAAAAAGAAAAAATAAACAAAGACTAAAAATCCTCAATGGTGTTTTTGTAGACATTTTGTCTCATATGGCATATTTTTCGGCCATACTGATCTTTTGATTTCAGATTTTTGTTTCATATTATGTGTTTTAGTTGTGTTTGTGTTTCTTGTTTTATTGTTCTATTCTATTTTTAGTTTATGTGTTTGTTTTCCTATTTGATTACTTTGTAAGGAGAGAAAGGACATGGCATTAGCTGGGTAGAGACATGGAAAAGTGAAAAGTGTTATAGTAAGCCCACAAGAACGACCACTCAGATGCTTTGTAGCAAATTGAATTTCTTCATTACAGCATGCTGGGACAACACTCAAGTGTTAGGGGCTGAGATGTGGCCCCCAATGTCCACAGCAAGGGTGGTTTTTGTTTTGTTTTGTTTTTTGTTTTCTTTTTCTTTTATTGTTGTTTTTTTTTGTTTTTTGTTTTTAAAGAATAAAGCATATCCTTGCATCTTCCTTGGCAGCTGTAGAGGAGCTTTGCTGAAGGAAGCAGTTAGAAGCAAGTAATTTAATAGAACCTAATATAGGCAGTTAGCAGGAGGAGTTCTGCACAAAGAAGCAATTTTAACAGAAGTTAAGAAAAATTAGAAGTTAGCTAGGACATTCTGACCTTCAGTTCCTAGAAGTGAGTTGGACAGTATTCTGTGGGAATCTCCACTAAGGAGATAAATTCTAATTAAACCTGAAGTGACATCAGCAAGAATACATGATAGAGAATTCTTAGTACTGTCTTGCATTGTTACAGTGTTGTGGGGTGAATTTGATAAAAATGTCTGTACTGGTGATATCACTCCATAGATTAGAGCAGTTTTTGCTCTTCCAGAAGACAGGAGTTCAATTCCTAGCACCCACAATCAGAGTGAAAAATTGGAGGACAGACCTAATTTTACTGTATAATATACTACAAAGGGAGAACATTCTTGTGAGTTTTATAAAGATCACAGGCAAACTACTCATCATTTGATTATTCATTTAATTCAGTTACAGTGTACTCATACATATGATTATTGATGTAATATACTGGCAGGGTTTGCACTTTATTAGAATGGAGGTTATATGGCTACAGCTTGAAATTCATACCTTGAATACCAAACTATCTGACTGAGACTATCATAACCAGTATTTTTATAAAATTATTCAGGACAATTGCAAACTACATTGAATTAATTCACCATCAGAATTACACATCATATTAACTAGAATACACTTAAGACTGTCAAGGTTTGTGATATCTTTAGTTAGGAATACATATGTGTAAGTGTATATGAGTACAGTTCCCCACAGAAGCCAGTTAACCCCTGGAGCTGGAGATAACAAGTGATTTTCAGTCAACCAACATGGATGTGGGATCCATAATCAGATCTACAGCAATGCAAATGTTCTTAACCATTAAAAAAAAAAAAAAGTGCTAAACACTTTATAGAACACCCAATCCTAGCACTTACACTTTTTCCTAAGATTGACATTTCTTATAATCATAAAAATTATATTTGACATTTATCATATAGTTTATAAATGAAATAGGTTATAAAAATAATTTCATCTCCAACATTTGTCTTTCTATCTTTATACAAAACTACTACTTGATACCTTAGATATAATGTAAGCTTAGGAAATCAGTTCCTCAATTTGGAGAAAAATTTAAAGGGATTTTCTATTTTCATTTCTGTTATGTCTCAAGCCTTGAGCTCCATACAATCAAGCAAATCTTCTGATCCAAATAAAGAGTTTGCAGTCAACAAACTGGTTCATCTAAATTATTGTACAGGACTTAAAACTGAACAACACAAATAGCTCCATCTTTAGTAACTAAATATTATTTGTATAAGTGTGAAGACATATTAGAAACAGAGGTCTATCTATGTAGCTTCGCTGGATTCTTCTCACATGGAAATTTCCCAATCAACATGTAGTTATTATCTTAGAAATAGCAACATCAAATTGTAAATCAAAGTTAAGTGATGGTCATTAAAATATTAAAATAAGTACATTGAATACAGTCTCGTTAACTTAAAAGAATCTTCAGTTTAAATAATTAATACTTCAATATTTATCACTATCTTTTATTAGTTTTAAAGCATAAGTCTGTTCTTTTAATAATTCTAATATTTTTAATAATGTGAACTCTTTCTTTTTCTTTCTTACAAGTCCATAAAATAAGAATTGCTTAGATGGTTTATCTGATCCTGATTTAACTTTGGTAGTTGGTATCTGTCTAGAAACTTGTCCATTTCCTCCAGATTTTCCAATTTTGTTGCATATAGGCTTTTGTAGTAGGATCTGATGATTTTTTTAAATTTCCTGCTGTTATATCTCCCTTTTCATCTCTAATTTTATTAATTTACACACTGTCTCTGTGCCCTCTGGTTACTCTGGCTAAGGGTTTATCTATCTTGTTGATTTTCTCAAAGAATCAGCTCCTGGTTTTGTTGATTCTTTGTATAGTTCTTTTAGTTTCCACTTGGTTGATTTCAGCCCTTAATTTGATTATTTCCTGCCTTCTACTCCTCTTGGATGTATTAGCTTCTTTTTGTTCTAGAACTTTCAGGTGTGCTGTTAAGCTGTTAGTATATGCTCTCTCCAGTTTCTTTTTGGAGGCACTCAGAGCTACTCAGAGCTATGAGTTTTCCCCATAACACTGCTTTCATTGTGTCCCATAGGTTTGGGTAAGTTTTTACTTTCATTTTCATTAAATTCTAGGAAGTCTTTAATTTCTTTCTTTATTTCTTCCTTGACCATGTTATCATTGAGCAGAGCATTGTTCAGCTTCCATGTGTTTGTGAGCTTTCTGTTGTTGTTGTTGCTATTGAAGAAAACCTCAATCTGTAGTGATCTTGCTATGTATAATTGTCCCATTATTCTTATGAAATAAAGGCATGTAGCAAAAATAAATAAATAAATAAATAAGAATTGCATCTCAAAATGATTAATACTTTAGGATGATGAAGCATGCATTTATTAAGAATGCTGTTGTTAAACCTGAAATTTGTGAGAGAAAAAACAGTTCCACAATTTTGAGCCAAATTTGAAGCAAGTTTTAATTAAACATTGGTCAGGATGATGAACTCTGGCCAAGTCTATTCCTGGCTTCCCAAAAACTAATGATGAGTTACATTTAGCAGAGGGGTAAAAAGGCATGCCCATAAAGCCACCAAATTTCCTTACAGGTCCAAGCAGGGTTAAGCATATACACACTTGCAAGTTGTATTGTTCTTGTACATATTTTGGTTTCATACCATATGCTAATTATTTTGGTGCTTCATTTGATATTATCAGAGAATGGGGTCACAGATTTATATTTCTCCTAATGTATTTATATTATATAGAAGATATACATGTTCTCTGTAAGTGTAGTAAATTGCATTGTGTGTAGTAAATTGTGTAAGTGTGATAAATTGCATTGTTGTTCATAAGTTGTATGCAGTGAAGTGCAGTCTAGATGGCTTACCTCTATGTCTAATATGATAGCTGGTATTTGACTTTTGAAGTGTTACTTACTACATCTTATAACATGTTGCATCCTTCTGACAACAAAATATGAGCATATATTATGTTGATAACATCATGGTCTGTTTTGTTATTCCTGTTCTCTCTTTAATCATTACATGGTCTGTCTTGAGTCATACTTTCAACTTGTATCCTAGAAGAAAACATTCTGAATATGTTTTTTGGCCATAATAGACACGAAGCAAACAAACCAACTCTTTTTTTTTCTTTTTTCTTTTTTGGTTTTTCGAGACAGGGTTTCTCTGTGTAGCCCTGGCTGTCCTAGAACTCACATTGTAGACCAGGCTGGCCTCAAACTCAGAAATCCGCCTGCCTCTGCTTCCCGAGTGCTGGGATTAAAGTCATGAGCCACCACTACCCGGCCTAAACCAACTCTTTTTAATTATCCATTGAGGACTGAATATGGTTATTTCTCCAGAATTATTCAGTGAAAATTTAATACTATAAGTACATTTAAGGAAAATAACATTTTCTGTGATATGTCTCAGGTATATTTAATATGCTGAAATTGTGTTGTGTACAAAACATGTGAATTTTCTGCCCATCTCTTTTGAACTTGCATTAAAGATCAGAAGCAGATAAGAAAAACGTTAAACTTGTTCAGAACTTTTTAGAATATTTCAGGTAGTGCTGATGTCACATATGTATTTGTTGAATCTGAAAAATTAGCTTCCTAGTTATTATATGATGATCAAGAACCATTATGAAGGGATAGGGAGTTTATGGCAGAAACTGAATGATACAAAAAAATAAGAATATGAACATCTAGGCAGATGTTGGCATGGATTCATAGACAGTGCATAGGCAGTCCTAGAAGCTGTACTGGGGTCTACAATAGAATAGAAACAAATTGGCAGTGATTGAATATGACAAGCACAGAAGTACTGATAGAAACATTGAAAGAGTAATAGAACCAATTTTTATTCAAGCTACTGGGTTCAAGTATAAATGATCTATTGTAAGAAAACTTGACAGAAATCATCTGACAAGTTGGTGTCGACTTAACAGATCATCGAAAGTTACTCATTTCTTCATGCCACTCACACCACTGATAACTACTTCTTGAAAATTTAAGTTGCTTATCAATTTTGTCCCCATCAGTTAGGCTTTCCTAAGAAAATTATCTTGGTGGCCTTCTCTGTGTAGTAGTGAACGTTCAACAATATCCCTTTGTTCTCTTTATTACTTAATACCATACCAGTAAAGAGCCTGAGTGTCACATTGCATGATGAATATGTTTAACACATATGTCATTACGTCTGAAGAGAAAATAGAAAACTATACTGTTTTCTTAGAATATTTTGATATAATCTTTCCAGTCAGAATTATGTTTTTATTCATAAATAATGTCTCTTACTAATTGAGGAAAAATCACCATCTAAGTTTGTCTTAGACTTATTATTAAAATAGTACTAGGCATCTACTGTATTTCTGGATATTAACATTAACAACTTCAAATATATTGTCCCTAGAATTTTCTGGAAAATGAGAAATAATTTTGTGAGATTGTATGATAGATAAATGGCAAAGTAACATGACAAATATCCTGTTAATTTTCATAAAAGTGCACATCTGTTGTTCTTCCTGTGGGGTTGCAATCTTCTTTAGCCATCTCCCTAACTCATTCATTGGGGTCTCTAGGCATAGCTTTTATTGTTAGTTGTTAATAAAATAATTTAGACTATGCCAATTTTCTATCTTTTATAAAATATTACTCAATGATATTAAATATCTCCAAGAATTCACTACATTGTAATTTTATTTTATATGTAAAGTGTGGAAGACACTTTACTATGAGATGAATGTACTCATACATTGTGGCTATAAAAATATAGATTTGTTAGCAGATGTAGTACTTTGTCTAAATATTCAAACATATATTTTCTATAAATTTTTAGTAATTAGGTGTGGAATTGGAGAAAATTCCATCTAGTCTTGGCCCTAATGAGTATGCATGATTCACAATATGATGTAGCCCTCCGGCCTGATCCCTTCTGATGGCAAAAAATGCAACTCAGTCTGTAGATATTTGCACATCAGTTTCCGAGAGCTGGCAGAAATCTGTAGTCCTTGGCAGCTGGTGTTTTAAGAATTTGCCTCTATTTCTTTTTGGTTTAGGTTGCAGTATTATAAATCATTAGATGCGTTTCACTCATATGTTTTTATTTACCTTTATCAGTTTAACTGGAATGCCTTTTACATGCAGTAATTATTTTTGAGCTATACATATTTTTCCAGAAGCTTATAATAAAAGATTATACTCTCAGCATGCAAGCATATTGGTAGATTGTATCTCACTCAAGGATATATTTCAATAAGAATTTCACTGTTTGGGATAAGGACAACACTCTTGTTATTATCTTTAAAGACATTGACATTATATATAGACTTTTCATAGAGATATATATGGTAATTTGTTATTTGAGGAAGGAAAGGGATAATTATAAGTCAAAGAAATAAAGAAGCTTTTTATTTTTAAATAAAATCCAGTCCAAAGCCATTTTTAAATCAATGATTTTAGTGCATTTAGTGAATTTAATTTTGACTAAGCCAATTGTGCAAGAATCATTGGTATAACATGTGTTTTTATTTTTTTAAACATGAATGTAAATACCTACTTTTTTTCTAGGAAAGTATATAATAAGATATTTGAAACATATGCTTTTACTGTAATGTTTTTGAACATATTTAAATTGTTGTGTATTTAAATAACACTTGAATGCTGGCAGTTTATATATCTATGATGTCCAAATGAAGCTAAATACTAGTGCATCTTCATAAGTTTTAAGCATTTGCAAAAAATTTAGCTGTTAGCTGAGCTAACAAAAAGACGATCTATGTCAAATAAATCTACATAACTTTTCAAATTTAAAAAAGTCTATCTACTAATTACCAGCCAGATTTTCATTGTAACATCTAGAAATTGTGCGCTTAGATGAAGACTGAATTTTTTTCTGAAAATGTTTTCTAAATATTATTTGATTTTATGTAAAACAATAAGATTCCAGCTTAATTTTTTACTTGAAAATTAATGGATAGTTTATCATAAAGAATTACCAGTAATAAGTTCTCAACTGGTCACATTATGTATAAAATAGAACAAAACTAAAATATGAACTGGCAAAATAGTTGAATGCGTAAATGAAGGTAACTGAATATCTAGTTACCAGAGACATAAAACATACCTACAGTTCTTCCACACATTCAAATTTGCTAAAACCAAATTTTTCTCAACATGTCTGAGATTTACATTGATTTATTCTGTTTGTTTACTTATTTGCTTGTTTAAAGTCTGTATCTTATGCAGCTCAGGCTGGCTTCAAACTTGTTTTGCAGTGATGAGTGACTTTGTACCCCTAATGATCCTGCTTTTATCCTCTAAGTCTTATGGAGGAGGGCAAATGTGCTACTAGACCCAACCAATTTAACTTTTAATTCTGTGATTCTGTTCATTATTCATGATTTCAACAGGAATCTTTTACATTTCCTTATACTTGAATTCTGACAACCGTATTTGAAGAAAAACTTGCATGAATCAATTCATTGATTGGCTGATCTTATGAAACATGGGTCAAAGCATATTTAAAGAGTCATGACCCCAAATAGATACATTGCAGCAAAGATCCTCTTTAGAGACTAGCCACCACAATGTAGCTGCATCAGGAACTCTTTTTCAGTTGGAGTTTCTGTATATTTTAGCATTTCTTATGATCACACGTAGATGGAGAAGGCTAATAGGAAGAGATGGCTAAAATCTTAGATGAGAGTCCTGTAATAGTTCCCAAACATTTTTCTACTTACAAGCATCCATTACCATTTATTAAACCACCCTTTTCCTATTTTGATTAATTGGTTGCTATAACTACTGGGCCACTGTAATTTCTAGTAAATGGTGATGGTATAGTCATGTTATACTGGGAAGAAAAGAGCCACACTACAATCATTTGAAGTTTAGTTGAGAAGTTTAACTCCTTTCAGTCAAAAACAGTAACCAAGCAATTTTATATTTTCTAATAGAATCTAGTGCAAATATTACATATATATTTAATATGTTACACTCTGGCAGTACATGCAACATTGATGAATAGGTAACATTATTTTGACTCACTGTAAATTATTTGCTTTTGTATTTAATGTTTATTGGAATAAATATGTTCAGAATATCCTGTCAATGCTTCCTTTTGCAAATAACTTGTATGTGCGTGTATGTGTGTGTGTGTGTGTGTGTGTGTGTGTGTGTGAGGGGGGTGTTTATGAGAGTACATGTAGGCAGGTACATACTATGGTGCTCTGCTGATGTCTTAGTCAGGGTTTCTATTCCTGCACAAACATCAAGGACAAGATGCCAGTTGGGGAGGAAAGGGTTTATTGAGCTTACTCTTCCATGTTGCTGTTCATCACTAAAGGAAGCAAGGAATGGAACTCAAGCAGGTCAGAAAGCAGGAGCTGATGCAGAAGCCATGGAGGAATATTATTTACTGGCTTGCTTTCCCTGGCTAGCTCAGTTTGCTCTCTTATAGAACCCAGGACTACCAGTCCAGAGATAGCACCACCCACAATGGGCCTTCCACCCTTGATCACTAATTGAGAAAATGCCTTACAGCTGGATCTCATGGAGGGATTTTCCCAACTGAAACTCCTTTCTCTGTGATAACTCTAGCTTGTGTTAAGTTGAAGCACAAAACCAGCTAGTACAGTTGAGTTCAGAGGATGAGACATTGACTTTCAATGTTGATCTTTGCCTTTAACCTTGACATAAAATCTGTTTTTCTCCACTCTCTATAAAGCATTACTGGATGCATGAGGTCCAGAATATTCACTTTTACATTTTTTGTGTCCCTAGAATTACTGGGATTACAGACATGAACAATCATGTACAGCATGTCAGAGTTCTTCTGTAGACTGTAATTTAGATGCTGTCATGTGTGACAAATGCTTTATCAACTAAGCAGTCTCCATTACTCTTCAAAAACAAAGTTTTAACAAACAAAAGTTTTGAAACAAGTACAAAAAATTTGAACTTATTTTAAACACATTAATATATAAGCTATCATATTGTTATATTACCTGGTCTCATAGGGGGTAGTAAGTTTGAAGAATGTTCCCCAGAAACATTTTTATGAATATTCAAAATAAATTTAAGAAATTGGATATAATGTACTTACCTTGGTTGTTTCAGATGCCCTCAAAGTCCCATTACTTACAGTAGTCACCTTTCTAGTTACCAACTGCTCAAAGTTTGTGATTTGTGAGTATTTTAGTTTGAGTATTTTGCTATAACCATAGTATTATAAAAAATATTAGAGATTTTTAAGACTAATATCAAATTACTCCCTAAAACACTTAAATTTAAGAAATTTAGTAAAAGTATTTAAATTTATTGTGTTTAGATGATGATAATTCTTTTGCATATCCACAGAAATAAGGATTTTTCATATGAAATTGTATCTAGTATTTTATCAAGATAAATGCATTTTTATGTTTTCATTAGAAACCTGTCCTGAATGTCCTTTCCATCTACCCTCTCTCTTCTCTCACTTCTATCATTTTCTATCATTGCATAAAAAGAAGAGGTACTGTCACAAAAAGTCCAAGAATATTTACTGAATAATTTGTAATCAATGTAATTTTTCAAGAATTGTTGTGCATTTTCGTTTAAATATCTATCATTTCATAAATATACTTGTGTGTGTGAAATTAATCCAGAAAAGAAACCAAAATAGAACATATTATCTCATAAATACTGTTTCCTTGTAGTACCACTTTGATTTTATATATTCTTCTCATAGTCGTTTAAATAATTTTTTTATTTCTTTAAATTTGTATTGCTTTATTTATTAACATTGCAATCTATACCCCTTATCATTCCTCCCTCCCACAGTTCTTCTTCCCACTCCTCCTCTCCCTTACTTCCAAAAATGTGCTCTCTCCACAGTAGACATCCACTTCCCTGAGGTCTCAAGACTCTCCAGGATTAAGCACATTTCTTACTCAGCCCTTACCAGGTAGACCTCTGCTATACTTCTGCCAGGGGCCTCTGGCCCATGTATGCTCCTGTTTGGTGACTCGGTCTCTGGGAGCTTCCTGGGGTCTGGGTAAGTTGAGACTGCTGTCTTTCCTATGTGGTTACTCTCCCATTTATCTTTTTAAGTTCTTCCCCTAATTCAAACATAGGGATCTCTGACTTCATTCCCATAGTTGGGTGTATCTGTTTCTATCTCAGTCAGCTGATAGTAGGGCCTCTCAGAGGACAACCATGCTGGGCTCCTGTCTGTAAGCACAGCACAGCATCTGTAGTAGTGCCAGGCCTTGGTACTACTCTCATCCACCCGCATGAGATGGATCCCAAGTTTGGCAGGTCATTGTACCTCCTTTCCTTCAGTCTCTTCTAAAATTTTGTCCCCGTGGTTCTTTTAAACAGGAAGAGTTTTGAGTCAGAAATTTGACTATGGGTTAGTAATCTTGTCTCTCAGCTTGACGCCTTGTCTATCTATTGGAGTTGGACTCTTTGAGTTTTCTGTCCCCAATATTGGGCAATTTGGTTAATGTCGGCCCCACTGAGTACTTAGAATCTCTCATGTCCAGGGTCTCTGGTTCCTCTAGGGTCCTTTTGGGTCTGAGTTACATCACTTAGGATTTTCTTTTCAATCTTCATCCATTTGCCTGCAAAAGTCATGATGTCTTCATTTTAATAGCTGAATAATATTCCCTGAATAAATGAACTACATTTTCTGTATCCATTCTTTCCTTGAGGGAAGTCTGGGTTGTTTCCAGCTTCTGGCTATAACAAAAAGGCTGCTATGAACTTGGTTGAGCACATCTACTTGGGGTATGGTAGGACTGGGTCTTCAGTTAGAACTATTTCCAGTTTTCTGTGCAACTATCAGATTGATTTCCAAGTGATTACACCAGCTTGAAATTTCACTAGTAATGGAACAGTGTTCCTCTTTCTCCACATCTTTGCCAACATGTGCTGTCACCTGAGGTTTTGAACTTAGCCATTCTGACTGGTGTAAGTTGGAATCTCAGGGTCATTTTGATTTGCATTTACTTAATGACTAAGGGATTTGAACATTTGTTTAAATGTTTCCCAGCCATTGGAGATTTCTCTGTTGTGAATTGTCTGTTTAATTCTGCACCCCATTTTTAAATTGAGTTATTTGGTTTTTGGAAGTTAGCTCTTGAGTTATTTTAAATTTTGGAAATTTGCTCTCTGTTGAATGTAGGGTGTGAGATCTGTAGGTTGCGATTTTTTCTCCTAACCTTGTCTTTTGCCATACAAAATCTTTTCAGTTTTATAAGGTCCGTTCATCAGTTGTTGATCTTTAGACATTGAGGCATTGGTGTTCCAGTCAGGAAATTTCTTCCTTGTACTAATGAGTTTGAGGGTCTTTCCTATGTTCTCTTCTATTAGATTCAGTATATCTGGTTTTATGTGGATGTCCTTGATTCATTTGGACTTGAACATCCTGCAGCATGATAAATATGGATCCATTTTCATTCTCCTGCCTACAGACCACCAGTAGGATCATCACCATTTATTGAAAATGCTTTTGTTTTTTCCCACTGTATATTTTGGATTCATTGTCAAAGATCAAGGGTTCATACATATGTGGGTTTATTTTGGGGTCTTCCATTCCACTTTATTGATTGATCCGTCTTTTTCTGTATCAATACCATGCAGTCCTTATCACCATTGCTTTGTAGTACACCTTAAAGTCAGGGGTGGTGATTCCCCTGGGAGTTGTTTTATTGTTGAAAATTGTTTTGACTATCCTGGGTTTTTGTTTTTCCATATGAAGTTGACAATTTCTCTTTCCATGTCTCTGAAGAATTGTGTTGGACTTTTGATGGGGATTGCATTGAATCTGTAGATTGCTTTCGGTAAGATGGTCATTTTCACTATCTTAATCCTACCGGGCTATCAGCATGGGAGATCTTTCTACTTTCTGAGGTCTTCTTTGATTTCTTTCTTCAGAGAATTGAAGTTCTTGCCAGACAGATCTTTCACTTGCTTGGTTTGAGTTACTCCAAGTTATTTTATATTATTTTTGACTACATTGAAAGGTATTGTTTCAATAATTTCTTTCGCATCCTATTTATTATTTGGGTAAATGAAGGTTTGTTTGAGTTGATTTTATATCCTGCCACTATGCTGATGTTATTTATCAGCTGTAGGAGTTCACTAGTAGAATTTTAGGGATTGTTTTTGTATACTACCATCTGCAAATGGTGATACTTTGATTTCTTCATTTCCAATCTGTATCCCCTTGATCCTCTTTTGTTGTTTACTTGCTTTGGCTAATTTGAGTACTATATTGAATAGCTAGGGAGAGAGTGGGCATCTTTGTCTTGTCCCAGAATTTAGTAGGATTGCATCTAGTTTCTCTCCATTTACTTTGATGTTAGCTGTTGGTTTGCTATATATTGCTTTTATTATATTAGGTATGTTCCATGAGTTCCTGATCTCTCCTAGACTTTTAACATGAAGGGGTGTCTTATTTTGTCAAAGAATTTTTCAGTATCTAATGAGATGATTATGTGGCTTTTTCCTTGAGTTTGTGTATATAGCATATTATGCTGATGGATTTTCATATATTGAAACATCACTGAATGCTTTGGATGGAGTCTTAATTTCTTTTAGAGTGTTCTTGGAAATTCTCATCTTAGCTCTTTATTTAATAGCATTTAATCAATTATACAAACTTTATATAGTGTGTGTTTGCCTCTGTGTGTGTGTGTGTGTGTGTGTGTGTGTGTGTGTCCTGCAACTGTTTTTGATTTTGCTTATGCTTTACGTAAGTATACTCCAATATACAGAACGTTCATTTTTGTAAATGTTTTCAGGTATTTGTTTTTAATGAAGTTGTCAGTTAATAAACAAATAGGAAAGGATTTACAATGGTTATTTAACTTTTTCTGAAGATGTGGCAGATTAGTATAAACAGACTTTAATTTTGTTTTCCCTCACAGTTAATCAGAAGATTATGCAACTACTTTTAACAGAGGTTTTTTTTTTCCATAAATATCTCTCTACTCTCTTTCTACATATTTTCATTACTTAGTTCACATGAATTACGTAACCCAGTTTCCCCTCTTCTGTAGTTAAAATGTTGTACCTGTTTTGATGTTTGTTCTTGGTCTTGTCACTGAAGGTAAGGAAGAAGTAACCACACAAGTAGATTTAAATAATCTTCCTTTTGATTACAATGGAAAGCCTAAAACCACCTTAAACCACAACATTTTACTCCATGGCTCAAGAATGAATATGCTTTGATGTTTTTCTAACAACTATTTTTCCTGATTCTAAGGTATGGCTTTACCTAGAAATCAACTCTTATTGTATATTACAGGATGGCTTTGCAGTTAGATATTTACTTGACCTATGGATTTTAAGTGCTTACTTATTATAAAGCATTTTTGAAATGTCTGAAACTCATCTGGCAGGGCATTAGAAATGAGATAAATAGGGGATT
>JADRCH010000040.1:10966341-11097661 GCA_019843965.1 Rhynchomys soricoides | reverse complement strand
TAGATAACATATGTGATACAAAGGAAGGACCTTCCAAAGTCACATATTAGAGAGCATTTAAGCATGTGTTTGCTTTGTCAGAATTAGATATAAAAATAAATTGTAATCCCTAAATGCATAGAGTCAAATAGCTGGGTGTGTTTATTTAATAAGGCAGATAAAGACTCTATGGATTACAAACTTCTTTGTATATCCAGTACACAAAATGATTCAATGGAGTCTAAGTAACTGAATGGATATATGAACAAAATTACATTAAAAATAGATTATAACAAAATGCCTGAATTAAAAGATAAACTTTACGAACATTGTGATAGTATCAAAAATATCAGAGGCCTGAAGGGGATACTTTAACCTATAATAAAAACTAAACTTGTAATACTTGAAAAAAAATCTGGAATTAAATAAAGGTTATCAATGTCAATAGAGTAGAACTATTTAAAAATTATAAGAAAAATCTGACTTCAATGATGAGAAATATAGATATAAAATGACATGTAAGTGGGCTGGAGAGCTGGCTTTGTGGTTAAGAGCAGTGGCTATTCTTCCAGGAAGCTGGCATGCTTCTCAGCCATAACAAGGTGGCTTATCACCACCTGTATCTGCAGTTGCAAGGTATCCAGCACCCTCTTCTGGCTCTAAGGGAAACTTACACTTCTATGAATAAGGACAGACTATTCACACATATGAAACAAATAAACACTAACAAAAAAGAAAACCATGGATTTGATTTCCATCTCAAGTTTCTATTTATTGTAGTTATAGCTGACAGATCAAGCATCTACTTGATCAAGACAGTATACTAGGATGCAAGTGCTTCCCAGTGGTAGAGATCTCGCTCAGCATACTCAAGATGTCCATTGCATAAGACTGGAAACGTCACCCAGTGGTGAAAACCTTGCCCTGCTCCAACAGAATCCCTGAATTTGGTTCCCACTATCGTAGTCTGGCAGTTACTCTTGGGCCTGGAAGGGCACCTTGATTATTTATATGTAAACCTGTTATATCTATATAAATCTATATTACTTTTTATCCTTTATGTTTTAATTTCTATATTCTATCTTGTGTGATATGTTGATTGGAGCAAACTTACAATTACTGCCTAGAATTCTGAAAATTAATAAAATTAGAAGAAGGTGCATTCAATATAAAAATACATACAAGTTTCATTCCAATAATATACAATGATTGCAATGTCTTATGATAGTCATTGTTAGTCAGAGTGTATTGTTATTAATAAGTTTTTATTACTGGTTCTGCATGGTTTTAGGTTTTTGGTACTACATATAAAGCTACAATGAGGACACTGGAAATAAAAACTGCACATGCTAATACAAATACATTTACTGGTAACATGCCATAATAACATTTAAAAGTCTTTATATGAATGAAACTCTATTCATAATTTTACACTTACATAGCTATATTAACCTTTGTTGGAATTTTTCCACTTTGTAACAAAATTTTGAAATTGCACTTTTAAATTTACAAATACAAAATATTTACAAAATTTATAAAAGGTGAAATTTTATCTCAATATGTGATGATTTCCCAATCTCTAATTACAAGTAAAGATAGTATATTGCCATTTTCTAAATAGAATTTTATTAATTTTAGCTTAATAAAATATTATGTCTTACTTCAAAGAAAATTTTGTATTTTAAGGAAATTATATATATGTAACATAAGAGGTTCAATTGTTTTAGCTATTAAAATAATTTTATAGCACATTGCTATAATTGTTCTTGAAAACTACTTCGGACAATTTTATTATTTTCTTATAAAGTGAGATGGTTAATCTGGCTTCTTTATTCTGATATCCATGACTTATTATAAGTACATTTAAAGCCTAATTATCTCCTAACTATTAAAAACAGTAACAACTTGATGTATTTTTAAAGATTAATTTATGTATCTTATATTGAAATTATGTTATAAAATATTCTACAAATCTTCTCTGTCTTCTGAATTAAAATGTATCTTCAATGCATAATATAACCTTTATTTATTATTTAAATTTTCTGATATTAGATGATGTTCCATCCATCTTTTCTACCACTTATTTTAACAACATATTGACTAGTGTTTACTTTATTTGTAGTCAAAAGTTATTTTAAATGAGCTGTAATTGTTTTTAACATGTCAGAGGACAGAATTGGCAGGGTAACAAATATAACTGACAGGTTAATCAGAATTTCTTCTTTCTCAAGAGACTGAATCTTTTTTATTATATTTTATATTTAAAGATGCAGAGTCAGTTAGGAGTGTTTTCTATATATTAATATTTTGTCATATGTTCTACTGTTCTGTTTGCTACTAACATTTCCAAGGATGTTTTTAAATGTTTGCTTTCATAAACTACTTTTTAAAATACATGCCACAAGTATTTTACCTACTTATTTTACATAGTTTATTTAGTAAATTTTCTTATCTTTCAGAGTATACTTGACTCACTGTCTCTGGCTCCTGAAACTCGATGTGAAAGTTGTCTTTTCCATGTGTCACTTTCAGACTGAAACCTCCATTCTCATGGTGATTCTCTGAACCTTAAGGCATCTTTTAATAAGTTCACATATTTTTAATTAGCCAGTTATAGCTCCGTTGCATTGTAAAGTACATGAAATAGACAATACGAATTCAGATTCTTTAATCCTGGAGCTGTTGATATATTGGAAACGTGGAGATGACAGCCTTGTAGAAGGGCATTTATTCAGGATTTCTATTCTGTAGATGCCAAGAATGTGTTGACCACTTACATGCACAAAAATGTTTCAAGATATTTTTAAACATTTTGTGGGAAATGAAATTTCCCATCTAACCCAAGCATATTCCTGTACTACAGAAATATACAGAAATAAATAGTATATTATACAATACAGTAATAAAATTATCTGTGGAAAGAGATGCTCATTTTAATAAGTAAATATTAAGACCAGAACCATCGCAATGACATAATTATTATTATTTAGAACATATATCTACATTTTTATTCCAGTTGCATACATCCTAAAAAATCATTTCCTTTTCACAGAGGTAACATAAACCTCAACAGCTGTGTAATTGTCCTATTACAAGTAAATGATGTAAACAAATAGATAATGGATATTTTTCTGATTCACAAAAGTCATAAAAACTGGGAGAGTAGCAAGAAAATAATAGACCTTTAATATAGCCCACTTATCAAATAAGTAATATCTGCACACAAGTCATAGGAAAATGTGGATTTCTCAACACAAGGCTTAAATGTTACCAAAAACAGAAAAGCAAGCAAGGTTACTAATATGAAAATCTATTACTTTATAAAACCAAAATGGTAATCACATAATTACAATAGTTAAAGACATTAAAAGCCACTTATAAAATTATTTTTAAAAATATGTTTAATAATATTTTAAAATGTAAGACACAAATATGTACCTCTTGTTGTAAAACTAATGTTTCTTAGTCACTGTTGTATTGCTATAATGAGATACCATATTCAAGGCAACTATTATAAAGAAAACATTTAATTGGGGGCTTACTAGCATTTTCACAGGCTTAGTCCTTTATTATCACAGCAGGGAGCATGACCATACATAGACACAGTGCTGATGAAGTAGCTAATTCTACATCTTGATTCACAGGGAGGGCAAAACTGGTCCTGACAAGGGCTTTTTAAACCTTAAAGCCCACCCCCAGTGACAAACTTCCCCCCCGAAAAGGCATACCTCCTAATCATTTTTAAATACCTCTATTTCATAAAGTCTAAGCATTCAAATGCAGGATGTATGGCAGGGTTATGGTGGTATTCTTATTCCAACTATAACCCTAAGAGTGTGATTCTCAGGAAATTGAACAGAGGGTTGTAGCAATGGGGGATGGGGAACTGCGGGTAGCCAACAGAAAGTCCCAGATGCTAGGAAAGCAAGAGGCTCCCAGGACCCAATGGGGATGACATTAGCTGAAATATCCAACAAAGGTGAGAGAGAACCTGTAGAGAAAGGTTAGACAAGGTGCCCAGTTGAGTGATGAGGCCACCCATCTTTCTCAAAATTTTAATCCTGAATTGCTCCTGTCTAAAGGAAACACAGAAACAAAGTGTGGAACAGAGACTGAAGGAAAGGCCATCCAGAGATGGTCCAACCTGGGGATCCATCCCATATGCATCCACCTTTCACTATTTATTTATTTTTGCTGACACAAACAGACAACTTTTAATGTATGTTTGTCAAAACAGTTAAATCTAGAACATAAAATATTCCGTTTGCATCATGGTAAGTGAAAAGTTCTACAAAACCAAACACAAGTGCAGTGCTACCCAACCATCTACATTACACTATTCACTTTTCAGTTCAGTTAAAATTTTCTCGTTGAAGGCTTGTATTCATTAAAGGCTGCATCCCCATTCACATTCTCCCAAGAAGCAACACTTACTAATTTTAGGAATATAATCATCCTAAAAATGTTATATAAAAGTTGTCATTCACTACTTTATTTTGTTATTGATATATATCATTCAGCATATATTCATTAAATATAAATATGGCCTAATATATGTCAAATTTCCTTTATCCTTAAGGGTGAGTGATATTACATTGTTAATAGAAATATTACTGTTTGTTTATTAATGTCTCAATAGATATAAGGCTGTTTCTTCATTTTGAAAATAGCATTGCTATGAATACATATATAAAATACGTGTTCCATTTTCCACTTCCTTTTACTTTGGTTGTGGATGTGAATGAAAAGGTATAAAGTAGAGTCTCTACATTTTAATTTGTCATCTTCTCTAGTTAATTGGCCAGGCAGGAAAAGCACTGCAGTAATGTACTGCCTCATATGCAAAGCTTACTACTCTACTAGAATACATTACTGAAATGACCATTTGGAATGTGTAAATGTGAATTGACTATTAATTTGCTGATTAAGCTTTCTAGTGACTAAGTTTGATATTTAAGAATGCAATTAACACTTCAAAAATTATAAGATGATCACATTTTGTACCTTTACATTCTAAGCATGTGTTCAATGAATTAAATCTTTTGTTTCATTTCAATAGTTTTTTAGTAAATATACTTCTTTTGAAAAACTTTATCTCCTTTACTGCCATAGTCTTTGTACACAGTGCTAGATATCATAAAGATGATTTCTTTAACATCTATCACATTCTTAAACATATTAGGCACATATACTCCACTTTCTCCCTACCTTGATTTGCTATCCAATAATCTCCTTTCCCCAACTCATTTTACTTTGTATTCATGTCCTACGTATAGTTTATGTTTCAATATGGAATAGAGAATTCACAAACAAGAAAAAATTACAATGTTTTATGAAGTCAGGATGTACTGTGTAATGTGATTGTCTTAAATTATGTCAATTTAACCAGAATGTGGTATTATTTTATCCTTCTTTATAGCTGTTTCAAAGAGGCAATATTATTGGAAAATTTGCTACTAAGGAAGAGTTCAGATATGAAAAATCATGACTGCTTTTCAGTTAGATATCAGGTAGGGAAGTAATAACACAGCATGATAAACACTTTACCAATTTGAAAGTTATTCTTTTGAGATTATCTTTGGCATCTTATTTTAAGAATGAAAAAAGTGAAATGACATTAAATTGACATCTTCAGAACATATGTTGTCTACTACAATATGCTCAAAGCTGGTACCACCCACTGACATATTTACTTCTATTATTTGTATACAAATTAGAAAGACTATGAAGAAATTTTGTTAAACATTATAAGTTTGCTAAAGCAGTTTATTGTGATTATAATATATACTGGTCATATTTGTATACTAAGTGTTTATAGGGGGAATACTTACATACACAGACACACATGTGTATCTGTGTGTGTTCATTAATTACTTAAAATAGAGTAAATTAGAAAATAGCAAAGAAATTACAAAGTTATGCTATCAAATTAAGCTTCTGAGGAAATTCATGTGTAGAATACTTCTTTTAAAATGAAAATTTACCTTAAGACATTGTTTTAGAAATTACTATGATATGTGTTTAATTTTATTTATACTTAGGATAGAAATAATAGATATTTTCTGGAAGACAAAGTAAGATTTCTCAGTAATTCTGTACTATTTTATAACTCCCTGAAAGAGTTATAATTCAGACTCTTTTCTGTTGTAGTATCTATTTACAATAACAAACAAAAGTTAAAATGCATGTCCATATGTTTGCAACAGTAAATATGTATGCATTAGTGATTTTTCTGTAGTTTGTGAACCAATACTTCTATAGAAGGAAACATTTATTCAGACTTAGAGTTAGAGAGAGAACATCATCCATTAGGCAGGTAGCTGTGGGAGCAAAAGCATGTCATCTGACACAGTAGGAGGAAAGCTGCAATCTGAAACAGAGATCATAGTAGAGAGAGTAAATTGGCAGTGGATTGAAACTTTTATTCCCAAATTCCACTACCATGCCCCTGCATAAAGGCTGCACTTCCTAAATCTCCCTAAACAGCATCACCTACTGGGGAACAAATATCCAAAGGCCCAATACTATGGAGGACATTTCTTATTTAAACCACTACAGATTCTCTGATTGATCAAACTAAACCATATATTATATTATCTTTAAACACAAATCTACAAGTATGGCAAAACACACCAAGAGCATCTTGTTTTATCTTAGTAGAAAGGATCTAATTTAAATGAATGTCTGTGAAAATAACAAACAATGAGTTTGCTATTGTTACTTGAAAATAACAAGTAATGAGTAAGGAAAATATGTTTTCTACTTGGGCTACACAATCCAATGGGTATTTCATGAAGACAACAGACTTTGTATTCATGAAGTACACTTAGTTCTTAATATTTTTCCTCTTGTCTTTCATTTTCCTTTCTTTTCCCCCTTTAACATCTTTATTATATTCCTTCTTTTTAACACCAAATGGAATGTACTTGTCTATTTCTAAGACTTATTACTTATTTAAAGTGCTATATAAAAAACTGAGGGATGGGGTTTCCATCCAACAGTCAAAAACTCGGACCCATAATTGTTCTTGTCTGAAAGAACTGCAGGAACAAAAATGGCAAAGAGGTCAACGAAAAGGAGGTCCAGTGACAGGATCAAATTGGGATCCAGCTCAAGATCTGACACTATTGCTGAGGTTAGCATGTGCTCACAATAAGTGGCCTATCACGGACCATATGGAGCTCAAGAGGAAGGAAGCCCAAAGTGTGGATGCTTCAGTGCTTCTTAGAATGAGGAACAAATTACTCACTGGAGGAAATAAGGAGATAAAATGTGGAACAGAGACTGAAGGAAAGGCCATCCAAAGACTACACCACCTGGGGAACCATCTAATATACAGCCACTAAACCCAAAGCTTGAAGAAGCCGAAGAGGAGGGCAACCCTGTAGGAGAACCAACATTCGAAAATAACCTGAATCCGGAGATCTCTCAGACACTAGGCTACCAACCAGGCAGCATACACCAGCTGATTTGAGGCCCCCAACACATGTACAGCAGAGGACTGACGGGTCTGGGTTCAGTCTGGGTTCAGTCAGAGAAGACGCACCTAAAGCTCAAGGGACTGAAGGGACTGGGGAGGTCTGATGGGGTGGGTGTTGGGGGCACTGTGGCATGGGGGCAGGAGATATGGGATGTGTAACAATCAGAGGCTGGACCAGGAGGAGGATAATATCTGGATTGTAAAAAAAAAAAAAACCAGAAATCATTTTGTTTGTATCTCACGGTTCATGATAATTTTCTTCCCTAGTGTTTGAATTTCTCAATGTAACTTTTTTATTTTGTTTTATATTTTTCAAAATCTCTACTGAAGTCCATATCATATCTCCTAATTTAGGGTAGTTTCTCTAGCTGTTCTTTTATTTATTTATTTATTTATTTTCTTTAATTAGCACAAACATATATTCAAACATAGGCAAACATAAAACAAACAAATATGCAAAAAGAACATGTTCACAAATAATCCACACCCTCTCACACAGAAAGAAAAAGAGCATGGACATAGAAATTTGATTTCTGTCCTTTGTAAGGTGATCCTTGCCTATCTCGTGGTTCTTCATGGACCCTTGGCTCCTCACGGCTCGTCTCCTCTTTTGACTCCAACCTTCTGGAGTTGTGGCTTCACTGACTGGTGGCTTCATGGGTCAAATGTTGATGATTAGCTGGGTAACCTTCACAAGTTACTTTATCTTTTGTTCCTCAGTCTCTTCCCATGTAAAAATGAGGATAATACTTGTCTCGGGTTTGTTGAGAGTATCCGATATTTTTTTTTTTAAAGTTGAAGAAAGTCATACCATAATTTTATTGTGGTTTTTAGTTTTTATAGTTTCTCAGGATAAATGATCACATGGTTTTCTAAGCATTTTTACATTCCATAAGTTCATATAAGTTTAAGGCAATAATTCATGTCATAGATCAATAAAGTTTAAGATGTTACAAAATAATTGTTTACATGTCTTTCCATTAAGTCTAGTATCTCACTAAACATTCATTATCTATTACTAGTCCCCCATAAATTCTTTGTCAGTTTAAAGCAATGATTTCTTTTTCATATTTTGTTTACATTTCAAATATTTCCCCCTTTCCAGATCTCCCCTTTGGAACCTCTCCATTCTCTCCTCCCTCCTGCTGCCACTATGGCGGTATTCTTCCACCCACACACCCACCCTCCCACTCACTCACTCACTCTGGTCTTCCCTCCTTGGCATTCTACTATACTGGGGTCTCTAACATCCTCAGCCCAAGGGCCTCTCCTCACCCTGATGGATAACAAGACCCTCCTCTGCCGCATTTGTGGCCAGCACCATGGGTCCTTCCATGTGTATTCTTTGGTTGGTTGATCAGTCTCCAGGAGTATCAGGAGGTCAGGCCAGTTTCCACTGTTGCTGCCTCCCCGGGGATGCAAACTCCCTCAGCTCCTTCAGTCCTTTCTCCAAGTCCTCCATCTGGTACCTCACACTCAGCCCTACTTTTGCTGCGAAGTGACTCTTGGGTATTTCAAATTTTGGGCTAATAACCACTTAAAAGTGAATACATACCATGTTCATTCTTTTGTGACTGTGTTACCTCGCTCAGGATGATATTTTTAAGATCAATCCATTTGTCTGCGAATTTCATGAAGTCATTGTTTTTAATAGCTGAGTAGTATTCCATTGTGTAAATGTACCACATTTTCTGTATCCATTCCTCTGTGGAGGGATATCTGGGTTGTTTCCAGCTTCTGGCTATTGCAAATATGGCTGCTATGAACATAGTGGAACATGTGTCTTTATTAGATGTTGGAGCATCTTCTGGATATATGCCCAGGACTGGAATAGCTGGGTCTTCAGGTAGTATTGTGTTCATTTTTCTGAGGGTCCCCCAAACTGATTACCAGAGAGGTTATATCAACTTGCATTCCCACCAGCAATGGAGGAGTGTTCCTTTTACTCCACATCCTCACCAACATCTGCTGTTACCTGAGTTTTTGATCTTAGCCATTCTGACTGGTGTGAGGTAGAATATCAGGGTTGTTAGGATTTGCATTTCCCTGATGACAAAGGATGTTGAACATTTCTTTAGGTGCTTCTCTGCCATTCGAATATCCTCAGTTGAGAATTCTCTGTTTAGCTTTGTTCCCCATTTTTTGATAGGGTTATTTGGATCTCTGGAGTCTAGCTTCTTGAGTTCTTTGTATACATTGGATATTAGCCCTTTATCGGATATAAGATTGGTAAAGATCTTTTTCCAATCTGTAGGTTTGCTGTTTTGTCCTATTTACAGTGTCCTTTGCCCTACAGAAGCTTTGTAATTTTATGAGGTCCTGTCTGTCGATTCTTGATCTTAGAATATTTCCCCTGTGCCCAAGTGTTCGAGTCTTCTCCACTTTCTCTTCTATTAGATTCAGTATATCTGGTTTTATGTGAAGGTCCTTGATCCACTTGGACTTGAGCTTTGTACAGGGAGATAGGAATGGATCAATTCGCAGTCTTCTACTTGTAGACCTCCAGTTGATCCAGCACCATTTGTTGAAGGTGTGGTCTTTTTTCCACTGTATGGTTTTAGCTCCTTTGTCAAAGATCAAGTGACCATAAGTGTGTGGGTTCGTTTCTGGGTCTTCAATTCTATTCCATTGATCTACCTGCCTGTCACTGTACCAATACCATGCAGTTTTTATCACTACTGCTCTGTGTTACAGCTGGAAGTCAGGGAGGCTGATTACCCCAGAAGTCCTATAATGGTTGAGAATAGTTTTTGCTATCCTGGGTTATTTGTTATTCCATATGAATTTGAGAATGGCTCTTTCTAGGTCTATGAAGAATTGAGTTGGAATTTTGATGGGGAGTGCATTGAATCTGTAGATTGCTTTCGCCAGGATGGCCATTTTAACTATATTAATCCTGCCAATCCATGAGCATGGGCGATCTTTCCATCTTCTGAGGTCTTTTTCAATTTCTTTCTTCAGAGACTTGTAGTTCCTGTTGTACAGATATTTCACTTGTTTGGTTAGAGTCACACCAAGATATTTTATGTTGTTTGTGACAATTATGAAGGGTGTTATTTCCTTAATTTCTTTCTCAGCCTGTTTATTCTTTGAGTTTAGGAAGGCTACTGATTTGCTTGAGGTAATTTAGTATCTAGCCACTTTGCTGAAGGTGTTTATCAGCTGTAGCAGATCTCTGGTGGAATTTTTTGGGTCACTTAAGTATACCATCATATCATCTGCAAATAGTGGTATTTTGATTTTTTCTTTTCCAATTTGTATCCCTTTGACCTCCTTTTGTTGTCTAATTGCTTTAGCTAGAACTTCAAGTTCTATATTGAATAGATAGGGAGAGAGAGGGAAGCCTTGCCTAGCCCCTGATTTTAGTGGGATTGCTTCGAGTTTCTCTCCAGTTAGTTTGATGTTGGCCACTGGTTTGCTATATATTGCTTTTACTATGTTTAAGTATGCTTCTTGAATTCCTGATCTTTCCAAGACTTTTATCATGAAGGGATGTTGAACTTTGCCAAATGCTTTTTCAGCATCTAATGAAATGACCATGTGGTTTTTTTCCTTTGAGTTTGTTTATGTAGTGGATTACATTGATGGATTTCTGAGTATTGAAACATCCCTGCATCCCTGGGATGAAGCCTACTTAATCATGGTGAATGATCATTGTGATGTATTCTTTGATTCGGTTTGCAAGAATTTTATTGAGTATTTTTGCACTGATATTCCTAAGGGAAATTGGTCTTAAGTTTTCTTTTATTGTTGGGTCTTTTTGGGGCTTTGGTATCAGCGTAACTGTGGCCTCATAGAATGAATTGGGTAGTGTTCCTTCTGTTTCTATTTAGTGGAATAGACTGAAGAGCATTGGTATTAGGTCTTCTTTGAAGGTGTGATAGAATTCTACACTGAACCCATCTGGTCCTGGGCTTTATTTGGTTGGGAGACTTTTAATGACTGCTTCTATTTCTTTGGGGATTATGGGACTGTTTAGATGGTTTATTTGATCCTGATTTAAATTTGGTAATTGGTATCTGTCTAGAAACTTGTCCATTTCCTCCAGATTTTCCAATTTTTTTGCATATAGGCTTTTGTAATAGGATCTGATGTTTTTGTAATTTCCTCAGATTCTATTGTTATATCTCCATTTTCATTTCTAATTTTGTTAATTTGGATACTGTTTCTGTGCCCTCTGGTTAGTCTGGCTAAGGGTTTATCTATCTCTTTGATTTTCTCAAAGAACTAGCTCTTTGTTTTGTTGATTCTTTGTATAGTTCTTTTAGTTTCCACTTGGTTGATTTCAACCCTTAATTTGATTATTTCCTGCCTTTTACTCCTCTTGGGTGTATTAGCTTCTTTTTGTTCTAGAACTTTCAGATCTGCTGTTAAGTTGTTAGTGTATGCTCTCTCCGTTTTCTTTTTGGAGGCATTCAGAGCTATGAGTTTTCCTCTTAACCCTGCTTTCATTGTATCCCATAGGTCTGGGTAACTTGTACTTTCATTTTCATTAAATTCTAGGAAGTCTTTAATTTCCTTCTTTATTTCTTTCTTGACTAAGTTATCATTGAGCACAGCATTGTTCAGCTTCCATGTGCATGTGGGCTTTCTGTTGTTGTTGTTGCCATTGAAGACCAACCTTAATCCGTAGTGATCTGATAGGAGGCATGGGATTATTTCAATCTTTTTATATCTGTTGAGGTTTGTTTTGTGACCAATTATATGATAATTTTGGAGAAGGTACCGTGAGGTGCTGAGAAGAAGGTATATTCTTTTGATGCAGGATGAAATGTTCTATAGATATCTATTAAACCCATTTGGTTCATAGTGTCTGTTAGTTTCAACGTGTCTCTGTTTAGTTAATGTTTCCAAGATCAATCCATTGTTGATAGTGGGGTGTTGAAGGCCCCCACTATTATTGTGTGAGGTGCAATGTGTTCTTTGAGCTTTAGTAGAGTTTCTTTTATGAAAGTGTAAGCTCTTACATTCGGGGCATAGATGTTCAGAATTGAGAGTTCTTCTTGGTAGATTTTTCCTTTGATGAGTATGAAGTGTCCTTCCTTATCTTTTTTGATGACTTTTGCTTGAAAATCAATTTTATCCGATATTAGAATGGCTACTCCAGCCTGTTTCTTGGGTCCATTTGCCTGGAAAATTGTTTCCAGTCCTTTACTCTGAGGTAGTGTATGTCTTTAACATGGAGGTGCATTTCCTGGAATCAGCAAAATGCTGTGTCTTATTTATGGATTTAGTCTGTTAGTTTATGTCTTTTTATTGGGGAATTGAGACCATTGATGGTAAGAGATATTAAAGAATAGTGATAGTTATTTCCTGTTATTTTTGATGTTGTTTATATTGTTTGTGTGGCTATCTTCTTTTGAGTTTGTTGAAAGATTACTTTCTTGCTTTTTCTTGAGTGTAGTTTCCTTCCTTGAGTTGGCGTTTTCCATGTATTATTCTTTGTAGGGCTGGGTTTGTGGAAACATACTATGCAAATTTGGATTTCTCATAGAATATTTTGGTTTCACCATCTATGATTATTGAGAGTTTTGCTGGGTATAGAAGCCTGGGCTGGCATTTTTGTTCTTTTAGAGTCTGTATGAGATCTGCCCAGGATCTTCTAGCTTTCATAGTGTCTGATGAGAAGTCTCATGCTGTTCTTTTTTAACAGCTCTAGAGTTCACCTTTTCAACAGGAATCAACCTTAATTTATTCTTTGTTCAAGTGGAAGTAATAGTCTACCACATATAATACCAGTTGAGATTAAAGGACCGTGAGAATAAGAGATAGCAATTATGTCTTAATGAGTATTTTACAAATGATTGCTCTCTTGAGATCTTGTCAATTAGATTAATTTATGTTAAAGGAAAATATTAGATAGCTAACGACAGGGGATGTTTGTATATCACCGTGATTAAAATTGTGATTGGAGTATATTTCAGGAAAAATATTTTCAGAGATATTATTGGAAAATAATACATAATGGATATGATTTTGATTTTATACTTTAAAATACACATATTTTTATCACCTAAAAGTGAGTCCACTTAGCATGACAGTAATATCAGGAAATGAAAAATAATCTAGACACAGTAAGGTTCTCTGTTAGGTAGGTACTATCAATTAATATTTTCTACTTTATGATTTTTAAAAATCATTTTGATACATTCAGTTTGTGAAAGATGAACACTGTGCTAGTATTGATTCCATTTTATAGGAAAGACTTATTAAAATAGTTTTTGTGCTGAAAGTTATCTATTGACAATTTATTGATTAACTTATTAAAACTTATTAATGATTAACTTATTAAAACAAAACAGACTACATGGTGTTATATCATGATTGTGATATGCATTCTTTATATTATGTCCTAAAAATGTGAGAATTTGTGGGGAGTAAATGCTGAGAGGGACCTGGGGCAGTTGGAGAGGAGGAATGTTATGAAGACAAATAGTAAAATTCTCAAAAATTAAATAAAATATATTCTATATCATGTATGTACATATATAAAACTCACTGTTTATCAAAGAAATTATTTTACAATAGATGGAAGAAGCCACAGAAATCTATACCTGATGAAAATGTATATATATATATATATATATATATATATATATATATATACACCCAGCTCTACTTGATATATCTGCAATAAAACTTCCACATCTCAGGGTCAGGAAAAATCTTGGAGGAAAGGACAAATGTATTACAAATTAGATGACCAGGATTCTTGATAGTGCTCTCTAGACATGACAGGGAGCCTGTATCCAATAACTCCCAACAATATGGTTGCCTTAACACAACTTGCATAAAAGCAGAGAGCTGCACAAACTTAAAGTTTTTTAAATAGACTTATCTTTTTCTCTTTATTCTATACTTCATATTCCTTACTCCTTTCTATTTCTTTATTACAACACAATATTTAAAAGATTGAAAATTGATTTCAGTCACTAAATGAGCTTAAGTTCCATGCAAAGTATTTTGACTACATAAATAAAAACAAACCAAGATGAGGAAGACACTCTGTCATCAATACAGTTGTTATTTTGTATGAGATAATATAAGCAGAAATAAGAAAAAATGGGTAAATGCAGAATATAATGTAACTTTTTGTAAATTTGGAAAAGTTTAGCATGGGTAGTTTACTTTAGAAGCAACTATGAAGAAGAAAAATATCATCCTGTACTAATGAATGAGACACATTCAATGACAGGGCTAATTATGCTCTAGGGAAAATTTATGCATGGATAATAAGAAGCACAGCTAAATGTTGTCTTAATTTACCCTCAGGCTCTGAAAAATGTTGATTCTGGTTTCACTAATTGAGCCAACAAGCATTAACCACCTCTTCTAGATATAGTCACAAAGCAGTAATCTTTCTGTCCTAAATAGCTCAGTCTATGTAATATATATATATATATTAAATTAAAACTATAAAAACTGTTTAGAAAGATTTATATATATATATATATTATGCTTCTTTAAACAAGTTTACCAAAAAATTGTATTTAAAGGTAAAGAATACAGGAAATTCAGAGTTTTTTATCTGTATTCACTTCCATTAAATTTACATTTTTTGAAAGAATTGTTGAAATGAAACATAATCTCTTATGCAGTTGCATATGTCCAAACAATTTGTTTAGTAGTAGTAATAATAGCAGAAGGACGTGCTTCATGCACCTGCAGCTTCTGAGTCTATTACATAGGATTAAAATTTTAACAGTAGTTACCACAATTTTGGAAGGAGAATAGAGAAGAGGATATCTTAATTTTGTTTTTTTCTTTTTAAATTATTAATTTTAATATTATGTGATATAGCTATAAAAGCATCTTTGGTTAACAAGCAAGTATATACAAAGGTAGTCTGGACAACTAAACTTATGGAGAAACCATAACTTGGGAACATAGCTACTAAACTGATGAATTTCTGAGCTGAATGTTTATAAAATGGAAATGATCTTTACAAATGGTTATCATATTTAAAACTCAGCACTTGTATATCAACCTTGTGAGGACTGATTTGATTTACACAGATATAGTAAATAGATTGTTAGTTTCTACATCATTATTTTATAATGGTTTGAAGTATTTTCTTTTAATATATTACCTTGAAAATTAATGTTAATTTTGTATGGTAATTCTCATATATTCAATTAATTTAAAGGACATTCTTGATAATAATAGGATGAGATTAATAAAAGAAACAAATTACATGATTAATTTATAAAGTAATACTGAGTAGCAATTGTTCTTTATACTAAAATGTAATATTTATTATAACAAATATTTATAAATTAAAACTATAAAAACTGTTTAGAAAGATTTATATAGAGTCAGGTTTGAATATAGAACATCTAGAAATTTGAATGCAGTTAATTGTTAACAATATATTTTAATTATAAATAAATTACATTTATTCATTAGTTTAGATTATATATCAATGTAAAGTTTTATATGGCCGTTAACCTCTAATTTTTTATCCCATGTACCTTAGTGACATAACAAGCAAGTGAGAGTGCATTTCCATTAAATTTATTATTAAGCAGGTTTGAATGAAGAATGAAATATTAAATATTGGGTAGAGCTATCAAATCATATACAATGTCCCATTAACATAAAATATTATTTTAAACTAGAAAGATCCTAAAATTAATAATAATATTCTATTGATGATTAAATCTTTAAAGGTTTCTATAATTTTTCTTTTTCAAGAATAATTTTAATTGTCCTTTAAATTTCTATCAAAACATACAATGTATCTTAATTAAATCCAATCTCCATTCTATCCTTGAAACTTCCTCTGTGACCCCAACACATGTACTACACCCTCTTATGTGCTTTTTGTTATTGTTATTATTCATAACCCCTATCAGTCCAATGAGTGCTGCCTATATGTCATAGGTATAGAGGCATCCCCTGGGGCATGGGTAACTTACCACTTAAAACCCCTCTCAAACACATGGCTCACTTCACCCAGCAACCATCTACTGCCAAAAGATCTTAAGCTAGGGGTGAAGAATAAGGATCCACTTTATTCTCCATGTTATAAAGTTGATTGGCTTTGCAGATCTTGTGCAGATAGCCAGAGCTGCTTTGAATTCATGTGTGCAATCCCCCTGCTACATGAAAAGGCTATCCCTTCACATTTCTTCTCTTGCTCATAGTTACTACTTAAAGGGAGAAATCATAACATTTCCTATAAAGTTCAAACTTTCTACAATGAATATATATGATCATTTGACAAACTTAAACTGTTCACTAAGGTAAAATTTTCAACTTAAAGAAATAAGTAACTATATATAAACTGCACACTTTCTTCTGACAAAATTGGAGAAGGATATTAGAACCTTTTAAACCTAAAATCTTTGCCTACTTCATATTTAGTGTTGAACAGTGGAGACCAGTAACTGGAAACAGTACTGTTTACCACTCATTTAAGATACAGTTAAAGCAGGTTTTAAATAGTACATACAATCTGTCCTTATCATTAACCTCATGCTGAGATCATTCTGAAAAAAAATTATGGCTATAAGATGATTTCAGTGAAGATATAATTTTAAAAAGTCAAACAGAAAACCTAAACTCAAAGTTACAAAAGGCAGAGGCCCCAAACTCTATTTATATCCCTGATTTACCAGTACCATGATTTTCCAGTTATAAATTATGTTAATAAGATTATGCTATGTGATAATAGGTACTGAAATCTAGGAGAGAGTTATTATTTAAAAAATATAGAATAGTCAGTAAATTCATATAAGGTAATTATATGTGTATGGAGATACACAAACACTAAACTTACCATACTTTATCTCATGTTGTATATAACTATGCATGCATATACATACAGATATACATACATACTTATATATGTACATCAAACATACATATATACATGCATACATACACACATAAGGTACTGAAGGAAACAGTGAAATAAAATGGACATCTTTGTGACTCTGGAGAATTTATACCCATAAAACTAAAGCATATGATCACACATAGTGAACTATGTTGAGATATTAATAAAGGTAAATGGCATTGTCATGATACTTCCATTTCTAGTAGCATTCACAGAAAACTGAATCAATGTTATCTTCAGATTGGACTGAAGAATGTTTAGAAGGCAGAATAACTCCTCATAAATAAATAATACATATGTAATTATATATATATATATATATATATATATATATATGTGGGTGTGGGTGTGGGTGTGACTTTTTCTAAAGGTATAGCATGTATAAATTACAGTTACGTTCATGATTTGATTGTGAAGGTCAAATATTTATAAAAATTTAAGTATCCATAATAGAAGATAAAAGAGAAAGTTGAAATCATGTATTTATATTATAATTTTGAAAGTAAAAATAAAATGAAAAATGATAGTTTTACACATCTGTAACTGTGCTGTTTTCCTTAATAAATTATGCACTAAGAAAATATAAGTACAATTTTCATGCTCAAAATAATGCTAAAAATATATGCCAGAAGATTAAACAGATAATATCCCTCTTAATAGAGGAGGGGAGTCAAAAATTCAAGTGAGTTATTTTCCTCAAGTCTGTTGTAAAAACATGAAGTCTTAATATTCAATTGAAACTGGGGAAATAGAATCAATTATAAATAATCAACTCTTGAAAAACCATGCACTAAATAGACAAAGCCATGATGTAAATAAATCTTAAATGTACTACCATATAGTTGTCAAGTCTGGTCCTCTGAATGTACACTGATAGCTCTGTTTCACCAAGTCACACAACTTTCTCCATAGGATCTTCTGTTCTATTTCTGCACTACTAGTCAATATTGACCAATAGAAAGTTTAGAAAGTAGAAATATATGTTGAGAATATTTTAACAAAGGAAAATGGCCTGACAAAATAATATTGGTGATAGTGGAGTGCACCTCAGTGACTGAACACCTCAATCATTCTACAAAGTTATTGAGTAGGAATAAACACTTGGCTGGGGAATGTGAGGGCAGAACACTGCTTGAGCTGGCTTATATCCTGGGTTGCCATGGTTGCCCATGAAGCTCTGAGATGGACAGTCTTCACAGGCCTGTGTGTGAGACAAGACTTAACTATCTTTATGAACACAGCTGAACAAGAGTGAACTGATATGTGGAGGATAGTTCTTTGTTTTTGTTTTTGTTTTCTGTAGGAAAATGCTCGGTGCTTTAGCTGGGTTTTGTGGAGAAGCAGATGCAGTATGAAGGCTATGATATAATCTCTCATGAATGTGTGAATTTTCTGATTAAGATGCTACTTAAAGAAAACATTTAGGCACCTTTGAAAGGTGAAAGACAAACTGCAAACTTCTCATTTTTTCTGGATCATTTCATTTGTGTCATCACATGCTTTTAATTTCTCATTTAGAAGGTTTATTATTTTTAAAATTTATGTACGTGCCTGTGCTTATGTAGGTGTACAATATTTCAATTACCTCAGATTCATTGATGTATTACATTGGCTGTGCTGGATTTACACATGGTTATGAGCTGCCTGACTTAGATTCAGACTCTGGAATAAAATTCAGGAGCTTCCCAAGAGAAGTACTTGTTTTAACCACTCTTGCTAGTTCCATGTTTTTAAACTTACAAAATTGAATCAACTCCCAAAAGTTTAGAATTAATACACTAATAGAAAGGCAGCTCATTAAACATTTCTTCTTTCTAGTGACAACTACATTTCTAAGTACAAAATGTATATATAAAAGAACCAGTTCAAGCTTTTAAAAGGTATGAGAATATCTTATTAGAGTGTCTGCATGACTTCACCGCCAATTTCATTCTTCTATCATGTCTCTCAATTACCAAGGGGAAATTAGACAAAATTTGAGTTTTAAGAAAGACTTATTGGTAAACACGAACTCGAAGGAACATTTGATCTATGGTAGAAGCCACTACTTGTATTGCTCATTGTCATCTTACCACTGTTTTCACTGGCTGGACTAGTTAAATACTAATTAATATTCATTTCCTTAAAATTGCAAAATTTATGGTCTTTGTAACTTTTGAACCTTTCTAATTCATGTTAAATTTAACTATCTGGGAGATTCTTATACATTATACAAGTACAGCTGCAGCATGAGGTACAACTTTGGCTACCTCTGAAACAAAGCTTCTTTGTGCTCTCAGAAAACATTTCCAGAAGATTTCACATCAGTGATGTTGGTCTCTTCTTAATCATTGCTAATTTTCCAGCTCTAGCAAACCAGCCTCAATAGTTCAAATGGTGCCTTCTATTCTTCACTGTTAAGCAAGAGACACGTGGCCAAAGCTAGCAAGTTCTGCTTCTTGCTGGAGCTGGAATATGGCCTCCTTATTCTGTTACATTATTACCAGCTTTCTATTTTCCATATTTTCTTTACTGCCTAAGCTTAGCAGTTCAGAAATTTGTTCTGTAGATTGATTAGAATATTAGGATATTAGAGATATGTATGGCTCTGTCTCCTGAATGCTGAGGTTAAAGGCATGTACTAGCAAATCTATACTTAAGCTTTCCCTCTCTAGAACTTGTTCATTACCAGACAGGTCCCAAACTCAGAAATCTACTTGTATATTATCATGGGATAAAATGTGTATACTACTATGCCTCGATCTAAGCTCTCCATGGCCACTGTGACCCAAGACCAAGTACCACGGGTACGTCCTCCATTTCTGGATTATATTCCATCTCATATTAAAAGTCCAAATAAAAACTCGACCAGGAAATAATAACACCTAGGTATAATTATTCCTTGTTCAACTGAAAAAGTATAAGCAATAAGCTTGCACTGACATCACCATTCCCTTAATTTACTTCCTTGAGCACAGTATTCAGCTTCATATGATTTCATGATTCACCTTTATTAATTGAATTGCACATTTTGTATTTTTTCTTTCTTAGTCTTTTATGCTTCATCATTCATGAGAGTAAACAGGAGAAAAAATTCTATACTGGGTTTTTCTGAGGTTTCCATTGTAAATGCTATTAATACGATTCTCTTCACGTTAGCCTTAACCTCAGGCAGACGCTTCAGAAAAATCAGAAAAGGCAGCCGTAATCTTCACAAAAAATATCACAAAACAGTCTCTAGGCCACATTTCAACATTCTGAAACCTCTTGATCAAGACACCCACAGTTCAAACTACGGATGTCTTCCATGTTCGTACTAGGACGACCCATTTAATCTCTCTCACTTAAAGCATTCCACTTCTTTCAAAATCCAAATTCCCAAATCTGCATTCTTCCAAACAAAACCGTGATCAGGTTTATCACAGCAATACCCTACTCCTGGTACCATCTTCTGTCTTAGTTTTGGTTTGCTATGATCAACCACCATTTCTAAGGCAACTCTTATAAAGGACAACCTTTAATTGGGCCTGGCTTACAGGTTCTGAGGTTTAGTACATTGTCATAATGATGAGAAGCATGTCAGCATCTGGCAGGTATGGCACTGGAAGAGCTAAGCTGAGAGTTCTACATCTTGTTCCAAAGGCAAACAGAAAACTGTCTTTCAGGCAGCTAGGAGGAAGGTCTCAAAGACTACTTCCAAAGTAACAAACAAGGCCACACTTCCTAATAGTAGCACTCCCTGGGCCAAGCATATTCAAACCACCACACTCTACATGGTAGCAACTACTTTCCAAGGCAAGAGGCCTGAGGGTGTTAGATCCCCCAGTATAGGAGAATGACAAGGAGGGAAGACGAGAGTGGGTGGGTGGGTGGGAGGGTGGGTTGGAGAATATTCCCATAGTGGTAGGGGGAGGGGAGAGGGAATGGGGAGGTTCCAAAGGAGAGATCTGAGAAGGGGGAAACATTTGAAATGTAAATAAAATATGAAAAAAAAAATAGAAAGAGTGACATCACAGGAGGGAAAGGTCACTACAGGAGCCAGAGCATGAAAAACAAACAATCAAAAAAAAAAAAAAAACCAAACAAATGAAGTTAGATATAAACAAGCTATATTCAAACTTCATACTAACTAATACTTTCTGGAGTATATGCTCAGTTTTTCTTTCTTGCTAAATGTCTGTGTAGAAAAAGTGCATTAACTTCCTTCAATGATATTTGTGGAGTAGCTATATTTAATGATACTTCTTTCATTGGAGATCATGACATATTTAAAGTTACTCAAAAACAATCACAAGTAATAATTAACAAATGAAAATTAGCTCTTTGTTATGGAGCCAGGGAACAGAACTTGTGATCGCATCATAAAATGGTAATTATATTAGCGTTATTATAATTGGGATGTCACAAAATCAGAAGGGCAGGGAAAACATTTTGTGGGCTGCTGAATATTTTTAATCTATTTGCATGGTTGACTGATATAATTTAATAAATTTAGTTTAAAAGACTCCCTGGCCAAAGGCAGTACAACTTAGTATGAGAGCATAATAAGCTAACTAAAAAAACTACAGTGAAAAAATGTTTTGTTATATACATATTCCTGCCTTTTTATCTTTTATTTAATCTCTCTCTCTCTCTCTCTCTCTCTCTCTCTCTCTCTCTCTCTCTCTCCTTTTTCCTCAAGGTTTTATTCCTCTCCTGGTCCACCCTCCTACTATTCTACACCACATTTAATACCTCTTCCATATTCTGTCTCCACAGAGATGTTCCCAACCCCTGACACCCACCTCACCAGACCTCTAAATTTCCTGGGGCCTCCAGTCTTTTGAGGGTTAGGTATACCTTCTCTGACTGAACACAGACCAGCACTCCAGCACTCCTCTGCTGTGTTGGAGGCCTCATATCAGCTGGTGTATGCTGCCTGGTGGGTGGTTCAATGTCTGAGAGCTCTCAGGGGTCCAGGTTAATTGAGACTGCTGTTCTCCTATAGGGTCTCCCTCCTCCTCAGCTTCTTCCAGCTTTTCCCTAATTCAACCACAGGGGTCAATAGCTTCTGTCCATTGGCTGGGTGCAAATATCTGCATCTGACTCTTTTAGCTGCTTGTTGGGCATTTCAGAGGACAGTTATGATAGGTACCTTTGTGTGAGTGCTCTGCAGCCTCAGTAATAGTTTCAGGCCTTGGGGCCTCCCTTTGAGCTGGATCCTACTTTGGGCCTTTATCTGAACCTGCTTTTCCTCAGGCTCCTCTCCATTTCCATCCCTGCAGTTCTTTCAGACAGGAACAATTATGGGTCAGACTTTTAACTGTGGAATGGCAACCCCATCCCTCAATTGATGCCCTGTCTTTCTGTTGGAGGTGGGTACTACAAGTTCCCTCTCCCCACTGTAAGGCATTTCATCTAAGGTTGTTCCATTTGAGTCCTGAGAGTTTTTCACCTCCCAGGTCTCTGGTACATTCTGGATGGTCCCCCTCAACCTCCTACCTCCTGAGGTTGCCTGTTTCCATTCTTTCTGTTGTCCCTCAGGGCTTCATTCTTTTCCCCCCACCCAATACCAGAACATGTTCCCCTCTTCCTCCCACGTCCCCTTTCTCACTCAGATACCCCCCTCTCTCCTTTCCACCCTCTCTTCCTCTTTGCCTCTCTCCTTCCCTCATGCTTTGTAATTGATTTCTTTTCTCTCCCAAGGGAGATTGAGGCATACTCACTTAGCGCTTTAAACTTATTGACATTTTTGAGTTCTGTGGACTGAACCTTGTATATCCTGTACTCTTTTTTAAAGCTAATATCAATTATCATTATATATCATGCATGTTCTTTTGGGACTGAGTTCTCTCATTCAGAATGATATTTTATACTTCCATCCATTTTCCTGCAAAACCCAAGAGGTCCGTGTTCTTTTTCTTTTTTTCTATTTTTTTATTGGATATTTTCTTTATTTACGTTTCAATCCTTACCTCCTTTCCTGGTTTCTGCTTCACCCCGTAATCCCAATAACCTATCCCCCTTACCCCTGCATCTATGAGAGTGTTCCTGTACCCACACATCCACTCTTGCATCCCCACCCATCATTTCACTGATAATGACATCTAGCCTTCACAGGACCAAGGGCCTCTTCTTCCATTAATGCCCAATAAGGCCATCCTCTGCTACATATGCAGATGGAGCCATTGGTTCTTCTCTGTGTACTCCTTGGTTGGAGTTTTAGTTCCTGGGAGCTCTGGGGGTTCTGGATGGTTGATATTGTTCTTCCTATGAGGTTGAAAACCCTTCAGCCCCTTCAGTCCTTTCTCCAACTCATCTATTGGGGACCCACTTCTCAGTCCATTGGTTGGCTACGAGCATCTGCCTCTATATTTGTAAGCCTCTGGCAGAGCCTTTCAGGACACAGCTATATCAGACTCCTTTTAGCAAGCACTTCTTGGCATCCACAATAGTGTTTGGGTTTGGTGACTATATACAGAATGAATCACCAGGTGGGGCAGTCTCTCCATGGCTTTTCCTTCAGTCTCTGCTCTACACTTTGTCTTTATATGCTTATATGAGTATTTTGTTCCACTTTCTAAGAAGGAAAGAATCACCTACACTTTGGTCTTCCTTCTTGAGCTTCATGTGGTCTGTGAATTGTATCTTGGGTATTTCGAGCTTTTGTGCTAATGTCCACATATCAGTGAGTGCATATCTCATGGGTACTTTTGTGATTGGGTTACTCACTCAGGATGATATTTTCTAGTTCCACCCACTTGCCTAAGAATTTCATGAAGTCATTGTTTTTAATAGCTTAATTGTACTCCATTGGGTAAATCTGCCACGTTTTCTGTATCCATTCCTTTGTTGAATGACATCTGTGATCTTTCCAGCTTCTGGTTATTATACATATGACTGCTGTGAACAGAGTGGAGCATGAGTCCTTGTTAAATTTTTGAGAATATTTTGAGTATATGCCCAGGAGTGGTATAGCTGAGTCCTCATGTAGTACCATGTCTAATTTTGTAAAGAACCGCCAGATTGATTTTCAGAGTGGTGGTACCAGATTGCAATCACACAAGCAATGGAGGAGTGTTCCTCTTTCTCCACATCCTCGCCAACATCTGCTGTCACCTGAGTTTTTGGTCTTAGCCATTCTGACTGGTGTGAGGTAGAATATCAGGGTTTTTCGGATTTGCATTTCCCAGATGACTAAGGATGTTGAACATTTCTTTAGGGGCTTCTCAGCCCTACGAGTTTCCTCAGTTGAGAATTCTTTGTTTAACTCTGTACCCCATTTTTTGATAGGGTTATTTGATTCTCTGGAGTCTAACTTCTTGAGTTCTTTGTATACATTGGATATTAGCTCTCTATCGGATGTAGGATTGGTAAAGATCTTTTCCCAATCTGTTGGTTGCCATTTTGTTCTATTGACAGTGTTCTTTGCCTTACAGAAGGTTTGCAATTTTATGAGGTCCCATTTGTTGATTCTTGATCGTAGAGCATAACCCAATGGTATTCTTTTCAGGACATTTTCCCCTGCGCCTATATGTTGAAGGCTCTTCCCCACTTTCTCCTCTGTTACGTTCATCAGGGAAATGCAAATCAAAATGACCCTGAGATTCCACCTCATACCAGTCAGAATGGCTAAGATCAAAATTCAGCTGAAAGCAGATGATGGTTTGGATGAGGAAAAAGAGAAACACTACTCCACTGTTGGTGGGATTGCATGCTGATATAACTACTCTAGAAATCAGTCTGGTGTTTCCTTAGAAAATAGGAGATAATACTACCTATGGACCCAGCTATACTACTCCTGGGAATATACCCAAAAGATTTTCCAACATATAACCAAGATACATGCTTCACTATGTTCATAGCAGCCATATTTATAATAGACAGAAGCTGGAAAGAACTCAGATGTCCTTCAACAAAGGAATGGATATGAAAAATGTGATACATTTACACAGTGGAATACTATTCAACTATTGAAAACAATTACTTCATGAAATTTGCAAGCGCATGGATTGAACATGACATATATCATGCTGAGTAAGGTAACTTAGTCAAAAACGAAGATGTATGGTATTGACTCACTGATAAGTGGATATTAGCCCAAAAGTTTGGACTACACAAGATATAATTCTCAGACCATATGAAGCGCAAGAAGAAGGAAGACCAAAAAAAACAAACAAACAAACAAAAAAAAAAACAAAAACAAAAAAAAAGAAGAAAGAAAGAATAGTTTATTTTTTGCCTATTCAGATGAATTTAAGAATTCCTCTTTCCACATCTTCGAACTATTTTGTTGGAATTTGGATGGCAATTGCATTGAATCTATAGATTGCCCTTGGTAGGATGGCCATCTTTACTAAGTTAATTCTGCCAATCCATGAGCATGGGAGATCTCTCCATTTTCTGAGATCTTCTTTGATCTTTTTCCTTGAGAGACTTATATTATTGTCATACAGATCATTCACTTGTTTGGTTAGAGTTACCTCAAGGTATTTTATATGATTTGTGGCTATTATGAAAAAAGTTGTTTCCCTGATCTCTTTCTCAGCATGTTTATCAGTTATATAAAGGAAGGCTACTGATGTATACGAGTAAATTTTATATCCGGCTACTATGCTGAAGTTGTTTATCAGCTGGAGAAGTTCCCTGGTAGAATTTTTGGGGTCACTCAGAGACTTCCTGGAATTTAATGAAAATGTTAACACATCAAACCCAAACTTATGGGACACAATGAAAGCAGTGCAAAGAGGAAAATTCGTAGCTCTAAGTGCACTGGTAATGAAACTGGAGAGGTCTTACACTAGCAACAGGAAACTGTCAAACTCAGGGCTAAAATCAACCAAATAAAAACAAAGAGAACAGTACAAAGAATCAACAAAACCAAAAGCTGGTTCTTTGAGAGAATCAACAAGATAGTTAAACCCCCAGTCAAACTAACTACAGATCCCTGTGGCAGTATCCAAATTAACAAACTCAGAAATTAAACAAACTCAGAAATTAAAAGAGAGACAAAAAAAAAAAAAAAAAAAAAAACAGAAATGGAGGAAATTTAAAAAATCATCAGATCTTACTATAAAAGCCTATACCCAACAAAACTGGGAAATCTAGACGAAATAAATAGTTTTCTAGACAGATAACACATACCAAATTTAAATCAAGCAGGCAAACCATTTAAGCAGGCCCATATCTCATATGAAAATAGAAGAAGTCATTTAAAACCTCCCAACCAAATAAGCCCCGGGGCCAGAAAGATTTAGTGCAGAATTCTACCAGACCTTCAAAGAAGACCTAATACCAATATTCCTCAAACTATTACATAAAACAGAAACAGAAGGAACACTACGTATTTTATTCTATGAAGCCACAATTACCCTGATACCTAAACCACACAAGGACCCAACCAAAAATGAGAACTTAAGATCAATCTTGCTTATGAATTTTCATGCAAAAATACTCAATAAAATTCTTGCAAATTGAATCCAAGAGCACATCAAAACCATCAGAATCTATACATGCAATATAACATATATATTTATATGATTAAATTAATGAAAATAAACTATTATTTAATATAAGTGCTATGATTTAAGTTTAATCTACAGTCAGGTGAGAGAACTTTCATAATATTATTATTTCTAAAGCAATCTGTGATCATTGGATGTGGGCATGATTTGATAAATATTTTCTTAGGTTAAAGTTAAGTTTAGGTGTAGGAAGGCCTTAAAGAATAGAGGGTTACTATTGGGGTTAAACCAAGAGTTACATTTAGGTTAACAGTTAGGGTTATTATTGGTGTTATATTAGTGTTAGTGATTTTTGGTTTTAGGGAACAGAGTAAAGTTAAGTTTATGGTTAGTGTAAGTATGACAGTCAGAATTAAGAGTAGCATTATGGTTAGGTTTAGGGTTAGTAAAATGTTTAGCTTGGGAGTTTAGTTTAAAGTTAGGTTTAGTTTTATAATTCAGGCTCAGAATTTTAATTACTAGTAAGTAATTGATGTTTACATATTAGGGTTAATGATAGGGTTACAATCAATCTTAATTTAGGCTTAGAGTTAATGTTACTGGTAAGGTTAGTTTTGAGTAATACTGAGTAGTATTGTTTTGGATTTGTAGACATCTCTTGTGTGACTATTGTTTACGTGGTACATTTAAAGGAATTGAAAGAAAATGATAGATGAATACTACAACTACTTCACTATTGTCCCTTTATTGACTCCCTCAAACTCCAGCATTATCTCTCTCTCTCAAGTTCTTGGTTTCTTCTTTAATAATTATTCTTACATGCATATACCAATACATATATACTATGAACATGAATACATATACTGATATATATGTATACTAATATACATGTATATACAAAGAAGCATACAATATCTTGTGATTCTATTTAGCTTTTCCACTGACTATATTAGCATCATAAGTGCTGGGGTTTTTGCTAGCCTTCTTCAGAAAACCACTTTGTTGAAATCTTATAGGTACATTTTCCCCATCATGTTTAAGATTCACTATCAACAGACATCCACACATCCAGTACCCTTGAATTTTAGCACAATGCTGTGCATTCTTTTATGATTTTTCTTGAGCCTTATGTTTTGGAACTGTGTTGCAGATTTATCAGTTAGGTTCAATACCCCACAACCATTTATTCGTTATATTTTTTCCCAAGTTATACCACTGAAACTATCTCCATCTTTTACAAAATATAGCATCTTTGATGAAGAATGAGGGCTACTCTTATCTGTTAGTATAGGGAGATACATTTAGAAATCAAAAATTTTACTGGTTTAAGAATCTAGTAGTAGTAGCTTACATTCTCATTCCATGCCCTTCTCAGCCACAGGGAGTTGGCTACATGTACAATGATTGCATGCCTGAATTGCTCCCTTTGAGTGTATCTTAAGACCAATCAAACACCTGTTGGATAAAACTTAGGGTTAAAAAATGTAATTATTATAAGATCTGAAGAGAAAACAGAATTTCTGACAGGAGCCTGATATAGCTGACTCTTGAGAATCTCTGCCAGAGCCCTAGCAATACAGATGTGAATGCTTACAAACAACCATTGGACTCAGAATGGGGTCCCCAATGGAGTAGTAAGGAGAAAGACTGAAGGAGCTGAAAGGGTTTGCAACCCTACAAGAAGAACAACAATACCAACCAACCGGACCCCCAGAGCTCCCAGGGTCTAAACCACCAACCAAAAAGTACACATGGAGGGACCCGTGGCTCGATCTGCATATGTATCAGGGGATAGCCTTATCTGGTATCAATGGCAAGGGAGGTCCTTGGTCTTGTGAAAGCTAGATGCCCAAGTGTAGGGGAATGCTAGGACAGTGAGGCTAGAGTGGGTGGGTGGGAGGAGCTCACTCATAGAAATAGGGAGAGGGGGGATTGGATAGGGAGGTTGAGAAGGGCAAACTAGGAAAGGGGATAACATTTGAAATGTAAAATATAAAATAACCAATACAAATTTTTAAAAATTAAGGTCATTGTTTCACAATCATAAATATTTTGACATAATAGTTATTGTTTTGGCTCTCTTAATTTAAAGTTGGATAGAACTACAGACTACTACTCTCCTTTGAGGGCTTGTATTATACCTTCTTATACTATGAGATCTACTCCTCACAGGGGAGCCTTTCAAGTCAGTACCAGCATGACTGTTTTAGATTTTGTTAGATCATACATGGCTCTTAAGAATAGCATTAGCCTGCCAACTGACATATATTAAAAAAGTTTGTGTGTGTGTGTGTGTGTGTGTGTGTGAAGTTTCTAAACTACTAGGCTTCCAATCCAGCAGACTTTTGTGCTTCACCACCATGGAGTAAGTGGTGTAAGCACTAAGTAAGTAAGTACACCACCATGGAGTTACATTCCAGCCCAATTTTTTTTTCTTTGTATTTTTAAATGTGTACTTACACATCTGTGTGTCATACTTATATTTATTTTAATTCAAAATAATTATTCCAGAAAATTGATTGTATATAAGAATAATTTATAACATCATAATGTTTTTCTAAACAATGAGATGTCATTTTCTCACTAAAATTTTATCTCATCATTCACTTGTAACGTTAAAACAATGCTAATGAGAATAGCAGTCCTTGTTTAGTGAGTGCTTACTAATTTGCATATATTGTGCCATATAATTTATAAGTATTCATTTAATTAAGATGTTTGACAATTATGGAAAATATGGTTAATAAATGAGAAAAGGGAATTTAAATATATTTAGGTTTTTATGAGGAAAGGTTAAATTTTGGTTTGTAATCATATTTGTTTTGAAAATTCATATTTTACTATTATATGACTATATATATTCATTTGGATATATGCTATAGAATGCATTTGATTACCAACTCTTGTACTAACTTTATTTTAATACTTTTTGTTGTGTAGATAACTTTTACTTATATATATACACATATTGAGATATGCTTATATAGATATGTGTTAGCTATACCTGTATATATATATATATATATATATACATATATATATATTGATTTCAAACTAATTACATCCTGAAAGCCAAAAATTATAATTCTTCACCTGTATTTCTCTTGTAATGCATGTATTTTTTATTTTTCAAACAATTCATTATAATTCTAACTCATCTTTACTCTTATAAACTGTCTAATCATGAATCATTTTTTTCCTTTCTTTCCCATCACAAAACTGAGCCAGGCACAGACATGTATGTATTCCATGCACTGTTGATTGCTTGTACTCCTATGGCAAAAAAAAGGAACTATGAGTCATTGATCCATTTAGCAATGAGTGTTGGCAATTTGTTGTTTCTTGAATATATTTAAGCTTTAAGCCTATGAGCATTTTGTATCAGGCACATTTGTACATATAATTATCTGTTTGTTTTTTAAACTTTCTAAGTTTAACATATTTAATGTAAAATATCTTTTCTTCTTTATGATGACTAATTTTGATTATTTCTGATCATTCTTACAAAGGTTTTAGAGACATAGCTCATTATTCTCTGGTAAATAATGAGAAATGGGATGACATGTCATAATTGTATGAAACTAGTTTTAGAAGTCATGATCTGCTTCCAATATAATGTGGAGAAGCTTGACACTCTTTCATGAGAGAAGCTTATATAATACAAATCTTAAGAAAAATACAAATTTTAATTACTTAATTATAATCGACGCCTTCTTATAATGAAAATGTTTAAGTTATTAATGCTCATAAATACCTAACAATTACTTTATTTTGAAGTTAGTTTTATTCTTGTTAGTTTTTATTTTTGTTAAGTTTTAAACTGTTGCTTGATAATATTCTGCCAAAATATTTTCTTCTTATATTATTTTCTTTAGAAGCTTTCTAACTAACTATTATCCACTAACATTCTGCAGAGCTATAGCTTCTGACAAAATAATCTGAATGGTACTTGAGGTGTTAGGATAGAATGTATGTGAAAAACAGAAATGGTATTTCTGTTTGGTATGCCTGACCTAAAAGCAGTTACTTTTACACATCCTAGTTACTTATTTTGCCTATGCATATGTTGCTGAAAATTTTTAGAAGATGTATTCAGGGTATCACATGTTACTAGGGAAATTAGGATCCTTTCCCATAGTTTTTAGTCTCACTAATAAAATAATTCAAGAACTTAGAAAGAAATGTGACCAAATTTTATTATAATTTAAAGAAAAACAACAAGACAGGCAGCAATACATTTTGACATCTGTGCTAAGAAAGGCAATGTAAGAGAAGAAAATCATGCCCTTTAGAGGTAGGCAAAGATGTTCAGGAAGCAGTGACCTGGAAAAATGTAGAGGGGTTCAGAAAAATAGTGAAAAATCCAAAAGAATCAAACAAACAAACAAAAAAAACATATTCAGTTTCTGACAAGCAAAGCTCTGGGGAGTTGTAGGTGTGTGTGTATGTGTGTGTGTGTGTGTGTGTGAGAGAGAGAGAGAGAGAGAGAGAGAATAGCAGAGAGCAATAGACAGTAAAGTCCTTAATGAGTAATGTCAGATTTAAATGAGCATCATGCTGGCTTTGTAAGACGTACTGATGGTTACAATTCTGGGAAGAAAAGATGTACATAATCTCATTTAGGGTATTTCACCCAACTATTCAGCATGATTTTAAGTGAGTCAGCTTTTCTATGCAGTGGTACTTTGACAAGATGATTAACAGATCCTTCTTTATTAACTCATATTTTGAGAATTTAAGTTAGGTTCCACCATAACAAGAGCTATCTCTCATTCTTTTGACATGGAGAAAATAAATTTCCCTTAGTGAGCCTCTATTAGACTATTATAACATTTCCCCAGGGAAGAGAGAACAGTAAGATAATTAAGAGATGGATTCATACTGGAGAACACATCACCATGAAAACCTTGAAGTGTACATATAAAGCTGTCCACAAGAAGAGATTGTTCAGGCTAGAGTTTTATTTGCTAACACAAGACCCAGCTTTCCTTCAAAATGAGATAAGAATCCAGAATGTCCTACTGGGGCTTTCCAAGACAAATATTAGTGTTGTGTCATGAGAGAGTAGAGAATAATTCAGTATATGATGACGTAGTGTTTACTTGAGAGAACAGAGCTGAGAAACAATGGAGACATTCAGCAGAATTTATACAAAGTCATTTGGGGCATGGTAACATTTGCTTTTTCTTCCTATTCTTATGAAGCTGTGAAAGTATCCTATGTTCAAAGCTGCCTTAGATTTTAGCTGTGAAGAATCTCAGTTGTGAATTGTTTTAAAACAGTTAAATAGCTAGAACTTGTGATATTATCTGAAGAAAGAAAAGGAAAATGAGAATGAAAAACCTAAATGGCTTTTCTAAAAGGAAGGCTGTACGTTAGGAGAGTCCTCTTTTAAAAAGTATGGTGTTTAGTCAAAGCAACTAAAATCATTCTACTGGAAGATCTGGAAGTTCCACTCTTGAGTATATACCCAATGAAAATTATATCTCATCCCTACAAAACTACAAGTTCATTGTTTTATGATATTTACCATCTCTAAGATATTGGCCTTCAACTGATACAGTAAATAGTAGTGTATTATTCTACCATGAAGTAGATGAAAATTTATTACTTATGGTAAAGTAAATGTTTTTATTACACTATGTACAGCAGTATGCATCTACAACATTAGGACTTATGGGCTGAAGAAGGATAAGTCCTGGAAGACTATTCACTATATAACCCATTTCTCTCTCTCTCTCTATCTCTATCTCCCTTTCTCTGTAACATACATGGACAAGAAATGTATATTGAATAAAATAAATGTAAAATAAATGTAATACTATTTCATAGAAAGATTATGACATAAGGAGATATCCAAGTATTAGGAGGATACTTGAAGATAATGTTACTTTATGAAAGAATACAAAGGCCCATTACAAGACTAACACAAGAAATATCATGAGATACTAAAACACATTCTAAAGCCAAACTACTAGGGATGACTATTGACCTTCTGAGCCAGTACATATCTTGAGTAATTGGAATTATAACAGAATCATTAGGCAGTACTCAAACAGTTAGTATGTGTTCTAAATAAATGTTAGTATATAATCTTTTACTTACTTTCATTATGATGCAATTGTTCAATTATAATCCAAATGTGTATAGATGCTGTGTCTCTATTAGCACAATACAAGAAAAAAGATTGATGTTCAACAGGGAATGAATGAACAAATTGTGCTACATATAGTTGAAACAAGTAAATGTAAATGAGTAATTGTGTATAAAATTACCTGGTAAAGTGGGAGAATATGAAAACACAGGCACCGATTATGTGTCTATTATATTACTGAAAGGGAACATTGCTTCACTGTAGTAAAGAATCAGAGAGTAGGGTCCTGGTAAGTAGTAAAGGACCTGCACATTTGCACAACTCTAAGTTCTGGATGAGGAAATGTTTCATGATTATAGTTTTAGTTTTACAATAATATAGTAACAATGTGGAAAATAGTAAATTTGATGTTCTACAAATGGGTATTTATATTGTTTCTATAAATTTGTGACAAATAAATATTATTATAACAATATATTTACATTGATAAAATCAATAATACTCTACATTTGACAAATTGTAGCATATAACAGGAATTTGTAATATAATTCACAATAACATACATATATAGTCAGTAGTGTCCTATCATATATATTTTCTTAATATAAAAGGATATTTTTAAAATAAAAAAATAGGTTACATACTTCAGTTTTTTGCAATAAGCCAAAATAAATATTTAATTGATTCCCTAACTCATCATGCCCACTATTTTCCATTATATCCACTATTTTTGTGCTCCATTGCTCATTAAATAAAACTGCAAATTTACTCAGTTGCAAAAATGGGAATGGGTGTAATTTTTATGTCTTCTCTATGGCTCTCAGGAGTGAGCATCTCTTGGATGTGCCAGAGTCTTAGAGCAGGGGGAAGGACACAGGGTGTCTTGAAGGTAACTCTAGCTGAGACTTCTAGCAGTGAAGGTTATGGATGCTGAAGTGGCCATTTCTTGTAGCTAGGTAGGACTCCAACTTGAGGACAAGGTCAGCATTCAAACCATAAAACCTTCAAACCAAAATGTATCTTACCTACATGAAGTTCAGGGACAAAGACAAGAGACAGATGGAGGGAACAGTCGGCCAATGACTGCTCCAAAATGAGATCCATCCCATGGGCAAGAACCAATTCCTAACACTATTAGAGATACTTTGCTATGTTTGCAGACAGGAGTTTAGCATAACTGTCCTCTGAGAGGCTTCCCTCAGCAGCCAATGGAAACAGATGCATATCCACTTTCAAAAGTGGAGTCGTGTGGAAGAGTTTGGGAAAATTTGAAGGAGCCAAAGAGGACAAGGTCTCCACAGTTTCGACCAACTTGTACCACTGAGGGATCCCAGAGACTGAACCACTAACCAAAGAGTGAGCATGGGCTGTACCTAGACCTCCCACACATATGTAGCAGATGTGCATATCAGTCTCTATGTGGGTTGTCCTCCAACAACTGGAGCAGGGGCTGTCTCTGAATCTCTTGCCTACATGGATATCCTGTTTGTTTAACTGGGCTGCCTTGTCTAGCCTCAGTGGGAGAGGATGTACCTAGTCCTGCAAGGTCTTTAAGTGGGGAGTGCACTTGTTTGTGTGTGGGGGTGGGTGGGTGGGTGTGTCCCTAATCAGTGGAAAAGGGGAGGGGGGATGCAGAGGATCTGAGGGGTGTGAGGAGATACTGAGAGGAGATGGGGATAATATAGGGATGCTAATTGAGTGATAAATATATTAAAAAGAATTTTGTGGATATTATTTTTAAGGTTCTTTTTCTCAGACTCTTCATCTGTAATTTTCACAATCCTTGTTCAGAGAAATATCATCCCTTTGGGAGATGGAAATAATCTTCATTTTACTCTTTATTACTTTGTTTCTTTTTATACCATTATTCCCTTAACAATATACAGTATAATGTGGACATCTGATAAGCTGCTTTTTAAAGTCCAGCCGCCTCTCTATTCACAAGTGTTTACTCATCATGTACTTTATGACAGAAATGCATCACATTCGAGGTTTAATAATATTAAATTACATGTGAGGCATCATGAAGACTTAAATATGTGGATAGGCACTCTCTGCCTCATACTAATCAAGGTTCAGAACCCAGGGATTATAGAACACCATGTTCCTTGAAAGGATAATTGTAGATAGCCAATCTCAACTCTACGTAACTAAGGACATTGACTGCACAACACTCATTAATTCAGTGTTGTTGGACTGAGTGTGGAACTATTTGAAGCATCTTGCTCTCAGGAAGCTATTTTGTCCCTCATGGACCAAAACAAATTAATGATAGCATAGCCTATTTCTAAAAATCACTGAAGTTTACAGTTTTGACACTGGTAACAAACTTGAGTGTTGCAAATTGGATAAGATCCTTCTCATTTTCTAAATGGAGATTGGGTTTCCTTCATTTCAGAGTTGTTCTTTCTGTCTCATGATTGCTGTCTAATTTCAAGGCCATTCTCATTCCACATAGCTGAGGGAACAGGCATCTGTGCCAGACTTGTGTGGGTAGAACTGAAGTAGGACATGCTATTTCTTTCACATTTTCTCTACTGCTTTATTTACCCAGATTAACCATCCTGAAAGAAGAACTGTAAAATGAATTCTATATTCCCAAAAATAAGCACATACTTCAAAGTGCAATGCATTATACTTACCATGTATATTCTACACTATCAATTCAAGATGCTCTCTTTTCATGCAGCACTTCTTAGTAGAAGCCTCCTCATAATGTTAGACATAACTCAGAAACTAAACAGCAGGATTTAGATTTGATGGACAGAATTAAAAATAAATGACAGAATAATAGCATTTTCAAGACAATAAAATTGAATTATTTTTCTAAGTAAAAGATACTAATTAGGTTCTCAATTACATTTTCAATCTTTTTAGGTAAAAATTTATTGCAATTACTTATTCTGCTTCATATTTTCAAACTCATTAAATATTAAAGTGATTTTGCCAATTATTCTGTTTGCTTAAAGAGTAAATTATCATTAAGATCACTAAGGCCATTCATCTCAAGAATCAAATAAGAGGTACAGATTTCTATTTTGAAGCTGTATTAAACCAATTATAAATATGTTTATTCACTTATCATTTACCTGTGATGAAGGATGAGAGATGCTTCACACAACACTTAACATTGGGATGTTGCTTTTATACAAAAATATTCTATAAATTAGGTCGACTAAAATTGCATATAAAATAACACAAAAAGTAAAATATACTTTATAAGCAATGGCTATGTGGAAAGCAAGAATATTTTACAAATAGTGTTGATTTTAACTCTATCAATATTTCTTCCAAATTTTGCAAAGCAAAATATATGCTATCATGTATGATTATATGTTCTAGAAAAAAGTTTCTGTATTTTTCTAATTTTGCAAAAAATGATGACAGAAAATATACCATTCATGTTGACGTAATTCTAAAAGGTGTGGAGAAAATATAGTGTTTGGCATTCACTTTAGATGCAATTATAAAAAAAATATATCAATTCAGTATCATTGGCTTATAGTCCATGCTAGCTTCCTTTGCTGTGTGTCTCATGTGTTGACATCCCTGGCAAGTATAATGTTGATATCTTTGCCAAGAATCAGAGAGTAATAAGAAATAAGATTACTAATTTATAATTCATTTAAAATTTAATTTAAAATACTTAGGAAGAAGGAAGACATCCTACAAGGATGGACTTGGCTTTTCTGAAAGTCAAGAGTTATAAAACAAGACTCCATGGCCAAGTGTGAGATACATTTGCTCATGGAAGCCCCAGAGTACATCCAAATATTTCAGGTTCTTGTGATCATTCATTGCTGACTAATAGGACAAACTAATAAGACCCTATTGGTCAGGTGATGGGGAGGGTAAAGAGATAGATCATTGGTAAAGAACACTGACTGCTCTTGCAGAACACCTGGTTTTGATTCCCAGAGTGCTTGTAACTCCTATTTCACGCCTTCTTCTGATCTCACAGATACCAAACACATGTGGCAAACATACATACAGAGAGGCAAAGAATTCATTTAAAAAGATATTTTTTAAGACACAATTAGTGATTATGAAACAAATCTTATTTACATGATGTAGGAAAATCAAGCGGGAACTAAAATAGAAGCTTCCTCCTGATGGGTAGTATTTATAACAAAAGATGGCATGAAATCTGCTGGAGAAGAAAGGCAGCAACACACTTACCTCACTGTGAACCCTATGATAATCGATCATTCCAGGCAAATTATGACATTTATGGAAGTATCCATTTACTCTCTAACTGGATCTGAGCCTCCATCCACTAGCTAAACTTATGCCTAGTGATGTCAAACCAGTTAAAATCCTGTAATTTAGATGTCTTAGGTCCTGGAAGTAAACTTCATTATTTTTTTCTAGTTCAATGATCATGCCACCAATCTGCCTGATATATGTATTTATGGTTATACCCACAGACAACTGCTACTATTCAGGAAGCATCAAATGGTGATGAACAGCAGTGAATATAGAGATGTATGTCTGCTTGAGAATGTTCTGTGGTTGGGTATTTATTCCTACACAGGGCATTTGGAACATGCACCATAAGGCTCATTGAATACTACAGAAAAAAGGAGTATAATTTAAGAACTGAAAAATAGGGAGAAGGACTGTGACATAACGTCTTCAGTGCAGAACATAGCCAGTATAGATAGATCCCATGGAAGCTGCAGCTGCAGCTGCATGCAATGGTTCTACTAAAATTGCTCCATAAAGGATCAAAATTCAATCCAGAAGGAGCTACTGGTTATGATGAGTTTTATAAATGGCACAATCATTACCTTTACTTGTGTACTCACTTATGAGTCTACCACTAGACTATAGATAGTTACAAATCCATGATCTAATAAACTGGTTAAATGTAGTGGGCAGACAAAGTAAAATGACATGAATGTGTGAAAATGACCTACAGAGAAAGGGATAATATGATTGGAGGAATTTGAGAACCATTGTGTGATGATCGTAATAACATATATACATGTGTTTGAAATTATGAAAGAATAAGGCCTAGTTCCCCATTCCAAAGGAGAGAATGTAGCATATATAAGACTTTTTTTTTTCTTTCAAACTCTGAAGTAATTTCAGCATATGGATACATCACCCAGCTAAGTGTGTGTACCTGCATATGTGTGTGTGTGTGTGTGTGTGTGTGTGTGTGTGTGTGTGTATGAATGTGTGTTCATGAAAAAATTTTGAACTGAGTTAGGCAGTGCAGTGTCATCTAGTGTTTATAAGGATTATACAAAAACAGTAAATAATATTATACTTTTAAATTCTAAGTACTTCATGTATCAGATAATACAATACACTAGATTATAGAATACAGTGCATAACTCATCCTCATGGGGAGGAGTTGATAAATCGCAGAGCTGCATTTTAGCCCAGGCTTTTCTCTAAGATTTGTTGCCATTCTACATCATACAATCTGAGTATTTGCTTTACATTTTTCTCCCTAGAACAGTCTACCTAGATTGTGAAAATGTAGGGGGGAATGGAATAGGGGGTTTGAGGAGGAAAAATAACCAATAAAATAACCAGTAAAATACATAAAAAGAGCCAGATATAAATACCGCCTGGTCTCCAAGGAGCACTTTCACTACTAAGTTAACAGATAAGAGAAACACTTATTCTCCAATAACTGGCCAAAGAGGGACCTGCCAGGGAACCACAGAGCTCAGGAACTGAGGAGCAACTGGAGACAGGATTCCCGGGTCTCCATTTGCATCTCAGAGTTAACCCTGTGGCACAGTTCTCTGGACCCTAATCCCACCCAGAAAGAGCTGGTCTCCCAGGACTACTGACACACCTAAGATCACAGACTCACAGGCTAACAGAAGGAAAAGGCTCCAGTCAGAGACAGCAAGCCCAAAAAACACAAGAGGGAACAAGATGACGAGAGGCAAGCTCAACAACCTAAGTAACAGAAACCAAGGCAATTTGGCATCATCATTAAGAAGGACATAAATAAATAAAAGAAATAAAGAAATATGGGAGAACACATGAGTGAAAAGGTAGAAGCCTTTAAAGAGGAAGCACAATAATTCCTTAAAGAATTACAGGAAAACACAACCCAAACAGGTGAAGGAATTGACCAAAACCATCTACTATCTAAACACAGAAATAAAAGCAATAAAGAAATAACAGAAGGAGACAAACCTTGGAAAAAGATCAGGAGTCATAGATATAAGCATCACCAACAGAATACAAGAGATAAAGAGCATATCTCAGGTGAAGAAGATACAACCATCAAAGAAAATGCAAAATACAAAAAGCTCCTAACCCAAAACATCCAGGAAATTCAGGACACAATAGGAAGAGGAAACCAAAGGATGAAAGGTTTAGAAGAGAGTGAATTTTCCCAAATTAAAGGGCCAGTAAATATTATAGAAGAATTATAGAAGAAAAATTATAGAAGAAAACTTCCCTAACCTAAAGAAAGAAATGTCCATGAACATACAAGAAGCATACAGAACAGCAAATAGACTGAACCAGAAAAGAAATTCCTACTATCACATAATAATCAAAACATCAAATGTACAAAACAAAGAAAGAATATTAAAAGCAGTAAGGGTAAAAGATTAAGTAACATATAAAGGCAGACCTTTTAGAATTACACCAGATTGCTCACCAGAGACTATAAAAGCCAGAGGATCCTGGGTTGATATCATACAGACTCTAAGAGAACAAAAATGGCAGCCTAGTTTATTATACTCAGCAAAGCTCTCAATTAACATAGATAGAGAAAACAAGATATTCCATGACAAAACCAAATTTACACAACATCTTTCTACAAATCCAGCCCTATAAAGGATAATAGATGGAAAACTCCATAAAAAAGAAGGGAAACTACACCCAAGAAAAAGCAAGACAGTAATCATTTTTCAACAAACCCAAAAGAAGATAGCCACACAAACATAATTCCACTTCTAGCAACAAAATAACAGGAAAAAAAACCAATTTTTTTCTTATTATCTTTTAACATCAATGGACTCAATTCCCCAATAAAAAGACATAGATTAATAGACTGGTTATGTAAATAAGACCCATCATTTGTTGCATAAAGGAAACATATCTCATTGTCAAAGACAAACACTACATCAGAGTAAAAGGCAGGAAAACAATTTTCCAAAAAAATGGTCCCAAAAATACAAACTGGAGAAGCCATTCTAATATTGAATAAAATCAACTTTCAACAAAAAGTTATCAAAAAGATAAGGAAGGACATTTAAAACTCATCAAAGGAAAAATCTACCAAGATGAACTCTCAATTCTGAATATCTGTCCTGCAAATGCAAGCGTACCCATATTCATAAAAGGAACTTTACTAAAGCTCAAAGCACACATTGTACCTTACACCATAATAGTAGGAAACTTCAATTTCACATTCTCAGCAATGGACAGATAATGGAAACAAACAGTTAACAGAGACACAGTTAAAATCACAGAAGTTAGGAACCAAAAGGAAGACTTACCAGAGGGCACAGAGACAGTATCCAAATTAACAAAATCATAAATGAAAGAGGAGATATAACAACAGAATCTGAGGAAATTAAAAAAATCATCAGAGACTACTACAAAAGCCTATACTCAACATAACTGGAAAATCTGGATGAAATGGATAATTTTCTAGACAGATACTAGGTACCAACATTACATCAGGATCTGATAAACCATCTGAACAGTCCCATATACCCTAAAGAAATAGAGGCAGTCATTAAAAGTCTCCCAAACAAAAACAAAACAAAACAAACAAAGAAAAGCAACAATAACAATAACAACAAACCCAGGAGCAGATGGGTTTAGTGAATTCTTTCAGATCTTCAAAGACCTAATACCAATACTCTTCAAACTACTTCACAAAATAGAAACAGAAGGAAGTCTATTCAGCTTATTCTATGAAGAAACAATTATGCTCATACCTAAATCACACAATGACCCAAAAAAGAAAGAGAATTACACATCAATTTTTTTTATGAATATCGATGCATAAATACTCAATAAATTCTCACAAACCAAATCTAAGAACACATCAAAACAATCATCCATCATGATCAACTAGGCTTTTCCCCAGGCATGCAAGGATGGTTTAATATACAGAAATCCATCAAGGTAATTCACTATATAAACAAACTCAAAGGAAAAAACACATACACACACACACACACACACACACACATACACACACACACACATATGATCATTTCATTATATGCCAAGATAGCATTTGACAAAATTCAACATCCCTTCATGATAAAAGTCTAGGAAAGATCAGGAATTCAAGGCCCACACACAAACATAGTAAAAGCAGTATACAGCACACCAGTAGCCAACATAAAACTAAATGGAGAGAAACTTAAAGCAATCCCACTAAAATCAGGAACTAGAGAAGACTACCCACTTTCTTCCAACCTATTCAATATAGTACTCCAAGTCCTAGCCACAACTATTAAACAAAAATATAGGTCAAAGAGAAACAAATTGGATATGATAGTATACATAAATGAGACCCAAAATTCAAACAGAGAACTCTTAAACCTGGTAAACAACTTCAGCAAAGTGGCTGGATATAAAATTAACTCAAAACTGGAGTCTTACTCTAGTCAAAGGATAAACAATCTCAGAAAGAAAACAAACAGGTCAATGATACCCTTCAAAATAGTCACAAACAATATGAAATACCTTTCAAGTGAAAGATCTGTATGACAAGACCTTCAAGTCTCTGAAGAAAAAAAAATTGAAGAAATCTAAGAAGATGGAAAGAACTCTCATGCTTATGGATTGGCAGAATTAATACAGTAAAAATGGCCATCTTGACAAAAATGAGTGACAGATTCAATGAAATTCCCACCAAAATTCTAACTCAATTCTTCACAGAGTTATAAAGAACAGTTTTCACATTCATTTGCAGTAACAAAAAACCCAGCATGTAAAAACTATTCTCAACAATAAAAGATCTTCTGGGTGAATCACTGTCCCTGACAACAAGCTATATTACAGAGCAACACTGATAAAAACTGTATGGTATTGGTACAGTGACCGGCAGGTAGATCAATGGAATAGAATTGAAGTTCTAGAAATGAACCCATACACCAATGGTCACTTGATCTTTGACAAAGGAGCTAAAACCATCCAGAAGAAAAAATACAGCATTTTCTATAAAATGGTGCTGGTTCAACAGGCAAACAGCATGTAGAAGAATGCACATCAATCTATACTTATCTCCTTGAACAAAACTCAATACCAAGTAGATCAAGGACATCCACATAAAACTAGATACACTGAAACTAATAGAAGAGTAAGTGGGGAAGAGTCTCCAGCATATGGGCACAGAGAAAAATTTCCTTAACAGATTATGAATGGTTTATGCTCTATGATCAAGAATTGAAAAATGGGACCTCATAAAATTCTAAATCTTCTGTAAGGCAAAGGACCTTTAGCATTTATATAGAAAGTTTCTCCTTAAAGAATGAAGATCAGAATTCTGAAGATAACTCCCTATCTTAAGAATTTAATAAAAACAAATGAAAAACTAACCCTCCAACATGTAATAAGGACACATGCTCCACTATGTTTATAGTATTCTTATTTATAATAGACAGAAGCTGGAAGGAACCCAGATGTCCTTCAGCAGAGGAATGGATACAGAAAATGTGGTACTTAAGTGACCTAAAAAGCATTACCAGAAAACTCCTACAGCTGATAAACCATCTCAGCAAAGTGGCTGGATATAAACTTCTCTCAAACAAATAAGTACCCTTCCTATACTCGAAGGATAAAGAGGCTAAGGAATAAATTAAGGAAATGACACCCTTCCCAATTGTCACAAACAATATAAAATATCGTGGTGTGACTCTAACCAAACAAGTACAAGATCTGTATGACAAGAACTTCACGTCTCTGAACAAAGAAATCAAAGAAGACCTGAGAAGATCTCAGGTCTTGGATGGAAAGATCTCCCATGCTCATGGATTGGCAGAATTAATATACTTAAAATGGCCATCCTGCTGAAAGCAATTTACAGATTCAATGCAATCTCCATCAAAATTCCAACTCAATTCTTCATTGACTTAGAAAGAGTAATTCTCAAATTCATATGGAATAACAAAAACCACAGAATAGCAAAAACTATTCTCAACAATAAAAGGCTTTCTGGGGGCATAAGCATCCCTGACTTCAAGATGTACTATAGAGCAGTAGTGATAAAAACTGCATACTTTTGGTACAGTGACAGGCAGGTAGATCAGTGGAATAGAATTGAAGATCCAGAAATGAACCCACACACCTATGGTCACTTGATCTTTGACAAAGGAGCTAAAATCATCCAGTGGAAAAAGGACAGCATTTTCAACAACCATGGTGCTGGTTCATCTGGTGGTCAACATGTAGAAGAATGAAAATTGATCCATTCCTATCTCCCTGTATAAAGTTCAAGTCTGAGTGGATCAAGGAACTCCACATAAAACCAGATACACTGAATCAAATAGAAGAGAAAATGGGGAAAATTCTGGAACACATGGGCACAGGGGAAACATTCATGAACAGAACACCAATGGCTTATGCTCTAAGATCAAGAATTGAGAAATGGGACCTCATAAAATTGCAAAGCTTCTGGAAGGCAAAGGACACTGTAAATAGGACAAAAGGTAACTAACAGATTTGGAAAAAATCTTTACCAATCCTACATCCAATAGAGGGCTAATATCCAATATATACAAAGAACTCAAGAAGTTAGACTTCAGATAACCAAATAACTCTATTAAAAATTGAGGAACAAAGCTTAACAGAGAATTCTCAACTGAGGAATCTCGAAGGGTTAGAACACCTAAAGAATTGTTCCACATTCTTAGTCATGAGGGAAATGCAAATCAAAACAACCCTGAGATTCTACCTCATACCAATCAGAATGGCTAAGATCAAAATCTCAGGTGACAGCAGATGCTGGCAAGGATGTGAAAAAAGAGGAATTCTCCTCCGTTGCTGATGGGATTGTAAGCTGGTACCACCACTCTAGAAATGAATTTGGTGGAGCCTCATAAAATTGGACAAAGTACTACCTGAAGACCTAGCTATATTACTCCTGGATATATACCTAGAAGACACTCCAACATGTAATAAGGACACATGTTCCAATATGATCATAGCATCCATATTTATGATAGCTAGAAGCTGGAAACAACTCAGATGTTCCTCAACAGAGGAATGGATACAGAAATTGTGTTACATTTACACAATACAGTACTACTCATTTATTAAAAACAAGGACTTTTTGAAATTCACAGACAAATTGGATCAAACCTGAAAATAATATCCTGAATGAGGTAACTCCATCACAAAAGAACAAACATGGTATGTACTCACTGATAAGTGGATATTAGCCCCAAAGTTCAGAATATCCAAGATTCAATTCACAGACGATATGAAGCCTAAGTAGAAGGAAGACCAAAATCAGGATGCTTCAGTGTTTCTTAGAAGGGTGAAAAAATACTCACAGGAGGAAATATGGAGACAAATTGTGGAACAGAGACTCAAGGAAAGGCAATCCAGAGACTGCCCCACCTAGGGATATATTCCATACACAGCCATCAAACTTGGATGTTATTGTTGATTCTGGGAAGTATTTGCTGATGAAAGCATGGTAAGCTGTCTCCTGGGAGGCTCTGCCAGAGCCTGACATATTCTGAGGAGGATGCTAATAACCAACCATTGGACTGAGCGTAGGGTCCCAGATGGAGGAATTGGAGAAGTGACTGAAGGAGCTGAGGGGGATCTCTGCCCCAAGGAGGGAGCAACTGTTTCAACTGGCCAGACCTCCTGGAGCTCTTGTAGACTGGCCCACCATCCCAAATATATACATGTAGGGACACATGGTGCTGGCTGCATATGTGGCAAAGGAGGACCTTGTTGGACATCAGTAGGAGGAGAGGCCCTTGGACCTGAGGGTGTTTGATGCCCCAGTGTAGGGGAATTCTAGAGAAGAAAAAGAGGAGTGGGTGGGTGGGTGGGTGGGTGGAGGTGCATAGTCATAGAGGCAGAGGGAGGGGTGATTGTAGTAATTGGTTTTCAAAGGTGAAAACATTTGAAATGTAAATAAAGTAATAATCAATCAATCAATCCATCAATAAATAAATACCATTCTCTTCATCCCCAGCAAAACAAACAAACAAACAAACAAACAAAGAAAACAATGACTTCATGAAATTTTTAGGCAAATGGATGGAAGTAAAAATTATCATTCTGAGCAAGGTAATCTCACAAAAGAATATGCAGGGTATGCACTCACTGATAAGTGGATATTATCCTAAAAGCTCGATATACCCAAGATACAATTCATAGACCACATGAAGCTCAAGAAGAGGGAAGACCAAAGTGTGGATGTTTCAGTCCATCTCAGGAGGTGGGGACAAAATGCTCATGGGACGAGATATGGAGACAAAGTGTGGAGCATAGAATGAAGGAAAGGCCATCAAGAGAATGCCCCACTTGGGGATCCATCCCACATACAGACACCAAACTTAGACACTATTGTGGATGGGAAGAAGTGCTTGTTGACAGGAGCCTCATATAGCTGTGTCGTGAGAGGCTCTACCGGGACTGACAAACACAATGGTGGATGCTAGGATCCTCGCTGGCAACCATTGGACTGAGCATGGGGACCCCAGTGAAAGGCTTAGAGAAAGGACTGAAGGAGTTGGAGAGGTGTGCAACCCCTTAGAAGAACAACAATATCAACCATGCAGAACCCCCAGAGCTCTCGGCGACTAAACCACTAGCCAAAGAGGGACCCATGGCTTCTCCTACATGTGTAGCAGAGGATGGTCTTGTTGGACATCAATGGTAGGAGAATTCCTTGGTCCTTTGAAGGCTCGATGACCCAGTGTAGCAGAATGCCAGAGCAGGGAGGCAGGAGTGGGGAGCACACTTCTAGAATCAGGGTTTGTGAGGATGGGATGGGGGTTTTCCGGAATGGAACCTGGGAAAGGGGATAACATTTGAAATATACATAAAGAAAATATCAAATAAAATTTTTAAAAAAATATAAAAAGAAAAGGGAAATAATGAACCTTCGGCATATATAATATGCACCTGAAATGATTTTTTCCTTTTATCATGTTTAGATGTAAGAAATGCTTCTTAAAACAGACTTCTTGTTAAAACAGACCTAATTATTTCAACTCCATTACTTACATCAATTACAAGATTATTCTCTTATCAGGTGGTAAACAGAATAAAAAATTGAGACAAGCAGTGATTAAGAATCATATTTTGGGGAAACTATAGAAGAGGCTATTAAGATATACATTATAAACACTGGGGATTATTCATAAGGGTCATATATAACATATTGAAGAATTTATAGATGAATGTCTCATTAATATTCATAACATTCCTGATCTGATTTATATTCTGTAATCCAACAGTGACAGAGTACTGAGATGTCTTATCATGCTACTGTGCACTCTGAATTCTGTGTTATCAAGTAATGCCCAGTGTCTGGTATGTTAGGAATACTTACTCTAATTTTGCTAGAATTTTATTTTTAATCTCAAGGGAATGATATAATGTTACATTTCCTACATGTGTGGCAATAATTTATAAACAATTACAAATGCTAGAATTTGCTTCAGACTTTTATTTTAGGTTTAGAGTTATAACTTTGAAGATGTTAGATATTTCCATTTGCATATATGAAATTTCATTACTATTCTAGGATTCTTTTGAATGTTTTCTTGAATTATATTTTGGCAACATGCAATTTATGTCATATGAATGTTGAAAGCAAATGTATCTCAAGCACAAAACTCTCCGAGGAGAGGAAGGCTTGTCACCTGAGGTTCATTTGGAGATTTTCTACTGAAGTTTTCTGTAGAACTGAAGTAGGTTAATCTGAATAGTATCTCATGTTTTCATGCTTCAAAATTCTATCATGAGTACTATTTAATTCATCATAGTCATATTTATCCAGTCAAACATATCAATGACATATTTCAAAACAAAATAGCTCTTTAAAGTTCCCTTTAAAATTAATTTCCTAAAATATTTCCTTCTTTGACAACAAGAATGGGAATGGATTGATAGTAATAAATAAATATTACCATAAAAAATACCAGAAAAACACTATAAAACCTATTTATTGTTTTTTTGTTCTTTACAGTTTGTATGCCACTGCAGGAAGGATATGAAAAAAGTAAATCACCCATGAATTCAAATTCAAAGCATTCTTCTGTGAAACATCTACAATTTGCCTTGGAGATATAGATATATATATGATGTATGATTTATGGATATATATGTGTATATGTATATATATATATGTATGTGTTCTGATATGCATACATACATATAAACACATACATATGAATCAGATCTGAAAGCTATTGTCAAATCATTGTGCAATGTCAACAGTATTCAATTTCTTTCATTGAAAAGCTCTTATAAAATCTTTAATAAAATTATCATTACAATTCTTACTGAGAAGATAATGACTAATTTTCATGCTAATGCTATGACTCTGATAGAGGGCAATTATATCTGAAAGCCAATCAAATATTCATTATCACAGAATAAATTTGTTACTTAACTGCTTTTTTAGTAACTTAAATGACAATTTAAAAAAAAATTGAGGGTGTTCTACTTTATCATTTGGTTCATGCTTTATAAACTTTTTCTATGTAAATCCTACTGTATTATATTAAGTTATTAACTTATTTCAACATCAAATTTACATAAAATATTCATACTAAGTGTGATGTGTGAGAGGATAAAATTACAGCATGCAATTCTTGGACTGACAACAGCATCTTATGAAGTAAACTTAACTGGGCACACACCACAAAGTGTGACATTTAATCAGTTGCTTAAAAAAAGCTGAATTTTGTGCTTAAATAGGCACTTAATTCCATTTGTGATCAGCCAGTAAAATCAAAGCATTCAGGAGATCTGTACGTAATGCATACCTGTGTGGGGATGGAACAAACATGAATATAAAGAGTCACACGATAAGAGACATTTCATATCATTTTCAACTCCTGAGGACCAATTTCTTTGCATATTAGATTTTTATCCCTAACTAATTAACCAATATATAATTTCTTCTTTGGAGAAACCTATCCTGAACCTCAGTGACAGTCATTGTATATAAAGCTGGTGGTTACACATTAGTCTATCTTTAATGAATTATTTTGGTTTTCTTTCATTCCAATTTTTCTCTATTTACTTATTTTATTTTTACTGGTTTTAGCCAAAATATGCAACAAAGAGAACAAAGAACCTGTAGAGACCACCTCCAGTAGATAGACATTGCATTGCCTCCAGTTGAGGAATGGGGCCACCCACTCATCTCAATATGTTACTGCTCAAAGAAAAGACAGGGACAAAAAAAAAAAAAAAATGGAACAGAGACTGAAAGAAAGGCGATCCAGAGATCACACCACATAGGGATCCATCCCATCTGCAGACACAAAACCCCAAAACTATTGTTAATGCGAAGAAGTACTTGCTTACAGGAGCCTGTATGGCTGTTCCCTGAGAGTTTCGACCAGCACCTGACTAATAAAGATGCAGATACTCACAGCCAACTTTTAGATTGAGCTGGGGGACCCTAATGGAAGAGATAGGGGAGGACTGTAGGAGCTGAATGGGATTGCAACCCCACAGGAAGAACAATATCAGCTACCTGGACTAGCCAGAGTTCCCAGAGACTAAACTAAACAACCCATCAAAGAGTATATACATGGAAGGATCCATGGCTCCAAATATATATGTAATAGAGGATGGCCTCATCTGACATCAATGAGTCCTGATTATGTGGATGCTTGAAGCCCCAGCATAGGGGAATGCTAGAGAGGTAAGGTGGGAATGCGTGAGTGGGTGGAGGAGCAACCTCATAGAGGCAAAGGGGAGGGAGAGAAGGGGGATAGAATGGAGATTTGTGGAAGAGTAACCAGGGAGGAAAATATAATTTGATGTATGCAAATAAAATGATTAATAAAAAATAATTTTAAACACTGTATAGTGTTTTTTGACCATATCCACTCCACAGAGCCCTGTTCCCACAAGCTCACCAAAATGCTCCTCACTCATCCTCCTTTTCCTTCTCATTCTATATTTTTTTCACATTTTTATTTTATTTTATTTTTAATACTTTATTTACATTTCAAATAGTACCTCCTTTCCAGAACTTCCCTTTGGAAACCCCTATCTCCTTCTCCCTCTCCCCCTGCCTCTATGAGGGTATTTCCTTACCCATCCACCCACAGTCGTCTTCCCTCCTTGGCATTCCCCTATACTGGGGCATCTAACACTCTTAGGCCCAAGGGCCTCTCCTCTTCCTGATGGCTAACAAGAATCACCTCTGCCACATATGTGGCCAGCACCATGGGTCCCTCCATGTGTATTCTTTGGTTGGTGATCTATTCTCTGAGAGCATCGGAAGGTCAGGCCAGTTGCCACTGTTGCTCCCTCCATGGGGTTGCAAACTCCCTCAGCTCCCTCACTCCCTTCTCCAACTCCTCCATCTGGGACCTCACACTCAGCCCAATGGTTGCTGTCCAGTGAATCTTGTGTATTCCGAACCTTTGGGCTAAAATCACTTATCAGTGAGAACATAATGTGTTCATTCTTTTGAGACTGTGTTACCTCGCTCAAGATGATATTTTCAAATTCCATCCATTTGCCTAAGAATTTCATGAAGTCATTATTTTTAATAGCTGAGTAGTATTCCATTGTGTAAATGTACCACATTTTCTGTATCCATTCCTCTGTTGAGGGACATCTGGGTTGTTTCCAGCTTCTGGCTATTATAAATATGGCTGCTATGAACATAGGGGGACATGTGTCTTTATTACAAGTTGAAGCATGTTCTGCGTATTCCCAGCAGTGGACTATCTGGGTCCTCAGGTAGTATTATGTTCATATTCTGAGGGTCCACCAAACTGATTTCCAGAGTGGTTGTACCAGCTTGCAATCCCACCAGCAATGGAGGAGTGTTCCTCTTTCTCCACATCTTAGCCAGCTTCTGCTGTCTGTCAAATGAGTTTTTTGATCTTAGCAATTCTGACTGGTGTGAGGTGGGATCTCAGGGCTGTTTTGATTTGCATTTCCCTGATGACTAAGGATGTTGAACATTTCTTTAGGTGCTTCTCAGCCCTACAAGTTTCCATAATTGAGAATTCTCTTGTTTGCTATATTCCCCATTTTTTGATAGGGTTGTTTGGATCTCTGGAGTCTAATTTCTTGAGTTCTTTGTATATATTGGATATTAGCCCTTTTTTGGACATAGGATTGGTAAAGATATTTTCCCAATCTGTTGCTTGCTATTTTGTCCTTTTTATGGTTCCCTTTGCCTTGCAGAAGCTTTGTAATTTCATGAGGTTCCATTTGTGGATTCTTGACCTTAGAGCATATAAGTCATTGGTGTTCTGTTCGGAACTTTTCCCCTGTGCCCATGTGTTCGAGAATTTTCTCTACTTTCCCTTCTATTAGATTCAATGTATCTAGTTTTATGTAGAGGTCCTCGAACCAGTTGGACTTGAGCTTTGTACAGGGAGGTAGGAATGGATCAATTTGCATTCTTCTACATGTACACTGTCAATTGAACCAGCACCATTTGTTAAAAATGCTGTCTTTTTCCCACTGGATGGTTTTAGCTCCTTTGTCAAAGATCAAGTGACCATAAGTGTTTGGGTTCATTTCTTGGTCTTCAACTCTATTCCACTGATCTACCAGACTGTCACTGTCCCAATACCATGCAGATTTTATCATTACTACTCTGTAGTACATCTTAAGGTCAGGGATGCTGATGCCCCCAGAAAACCTCTTATTGTTGAGAATAGTTTTTGCTATCCTGTGTTTTTTGTTATTCCATATGATTTTGAGAATTACTCTTTCTAAGTCAATGAAGAATTGAGTTGAAATTTTGATGGGGATTTGCATTGAATTTGTAAATTGCTTTTGGCAGGATGGCCATTTTAACTATATTAATTCTGCCAATCCTTGAGCATGGGAGATCTTTCCAGCTTCTCAGGTCTTCTTCAATTTCTTTCTTCAGAGATGTGAAGTTCTTGTCATAGAGATCTTGTACTTGTTTTTTTTAGAGACACATCAAGATACTTTATATTGTTTGTGACAATTGTGAAGGGTGTCATTTCTCTAATTTCTTTCTCAGCTTGTTTATCCTTTGAGCATAGGAAGGCTACTGATTTGCTTGATTTAATTTTGTTTATGGCCACTTTGCTGAAGTTGTTTAGCAGCTGTTGCAGTTCTCTGTTGGAGTTTTTCGGGCCACTTAAGTATACCATCATATCAACTGCAAATAATGATATTTTGATTTGTTCCTTTCCAATTTGTATCCCTTCACCTCCTTTTGTTGTCTAATTGCTCTAACTAGAACTTTAAGTACTATATTGAACACATAGGGAGAGAGAGGGCAACCTTGTCTAGTCCCTGATTTTAGTGGGATTTGTTTAAGTTTCTCTCCATTTAGTTTGATCTTGGCCACTGGTGTGCTGTATATTGCTTTTACTATGTTTAGGTATGCTCCTTGAATTCCTGATCTTTCTACGACTTTTAGCATGAAAGGATGTTGGATTTTGTCAAATGCTTTTTCTGCATCTAACGAAAAGACCATGTGGTTATTTTCTTTTAATTTGTTTATGTAGTGGATTACATTGATGGATTTCTGGATATTGAATCATCCCTGCATCCCTGGGATGAAGCCTACTTGATTATGATGAATGATCATTTGATGTGTTCTTGGATTCGGTTTGCAAGAATTTTATTGAGTATTTTTGCATTGATATTCATAATGGTCTGAAGTTTTCTTTTATTGTTGGATCTTTGTGAAGTATTTGTATTTCTGGAGTCTAGCTTCTTGAGTTCTTTGTATACATTGGATATTAGCTCTCTATCAGATGTAGGATTGGTAAAATTCTTTTCCCAATCTGTAGGTTGCCATTTTGCCCTAATTACAGTGTCCTTTGCCTTACAGAAGCTTTGTAATTTTATGAGGTCCCATCTGTCAATTCTTGACCTTAGAGCACAAGCCATTAAGTTCTATATTATCAGCAGAGGGTGCTCCTGCAAGAATGAATGACACAATGTATAATGCCAACCAAATTGAAAGAAAAATCAGAGTGAACAAGTCAATGAAACACTGATAAAGACACAAACACATTTCTGTATTGTCTGTCATATCTCCTTGAGACTGCTCTAAATTTCTTGCCAAGAGTTGTTCCCTGACAGACCTTCTTGGATATTGGCAGTCATTGTCACATGAGAACATAATTAGTATCATTACTTTATAATGATGCCTGCTATCATTTACAGGAGATTATTAGATAAAATAATGTATCAAAAGAGGAAAGAAAACCTGGATTCTAAGATACATTACATTAATAGAAATAGTCTTTTAATTAAAGCTAAATTATATTTTACATTAATTTAACACAAAATCATATTGCTAATATCATTTATATAAGAACAACAATTAATTTGAATAATAATGACTATATTCAAGCTACTAATTCTGGTGTTTATTTTATGTAAATGAAAAGTATATCATAATGGGATATATTGACATTAAACAGATCAAGAAAATATGGCATCATTCGCTCATGATTTTATATATAATTCAAAAGTATATTATAATTGGATATGTTGACATTAAACAGATATGCAAAATATGCCTCATTCTATTATGATTGTACTTAAGACAAATAAACAGCATAAGGAGGGTGAAGTATGGTGAACAGCAGGGGTGTTGCTGCTATATGAAGGATGCTGAGAGTTGTCTACATTAAAAAAGGAGCACTCAAGGGAGGGTATAAATTTAGTATAATAGTGAATGAGAGAGCCTTTGATGAGTTCCCCAATTCTCCCCATTATAGAAAGGAAAAATTAGAACTACATAGTAAAGATAAGAGAATTAAAAGTAAGTTGAAGAGCACTAAAAAAAGCAGAAGAACTGTTGAATGTATGGTAATGAAATGAGCAGAACAGCATTATAAAATTCTGTATGATTTACTGAATAATATGGAGGTTAATTAGAAATGTAGATCAGAAGAATGAAATGGTATGTATATTTAAGAAGGATCATTTGGTTGCCTCCTCGGAAACAGGACAAAGGTATGTACATGAAAGGAAAGAAGTACACTTAGAAATAGTTTATTTTATTTTTATTTTTTTTATTTTTATTTCAGGTGTGGAATAAGTTCTCAGTGACTGTGATCAAGAGTTCAAGAAAATTTCTAAGAATATAGTGAGTACTAGTCCATCCTTCTGTTTTATTAATCTATCAATACATATTTTTCAGTCACTTAAGAACTTGAGAAATAAGTGAAATTTAATAATTAATAATTAGTATTGTAATATATCAGGGCCTTTACTGCATTTTCTATAAACCTCTGCTCTAGACAAATCATAAGAAATGAATATAAATCAATACTCCCTTTTTAGATTAATATTCTTGTCAAAATACTTCAACATATTGCTAATTTCTCTAATTATCAGTCCTTATAAAAGAAATACAGATCTACAATTAAAAACTGGTGAAACTTCTGTAAGTCAAATAGGCTTTTATATCACTGTTACCTAATGAGGACCTATAGACCCATATAGATTACAGGCTATTTCCAACTCTTTTGGTTAACCTCCAAAACTTGACAGTTAAACCCCATTGCTTATTCTATATACTTGAATCACAGAACATACAGAAGTAACACTGATATATACCTGGATATTTCATCATTATTATCTAGCTTCAAAGTGTTGAAAACTACTACATATGGTACCAGAGAAATAAAGTATCCACCAGTCTTAGGCAGCTGTGAACCCTGAAATGAATCCAGAGCATCACATAGAACATTACAGTGGAATACCACCATGATCACTATGGGTGTCCATCATCGTGAACACTATAACTACCACTATAACTGACCATCAGGCCATCACAGTGAAAATTACAACTGACCAGCATGATGACTATCATAGTAACACCCTCAGATGACTATAACAGTTACCATTAGAGGTAACTAATGTAACTGACCATCTCAGTTGACAATTAACACTGACCAACCAAATGACCATTATAACTAACTATCACAGTGAACATATAATGGCCACCTCAAAGACTGTTATAGTTATCAACTATGCACAAATGTCACAGTGATCACCACAACTGGCAATCATAGTGATCTTTATAGGTGACCAATGCAACTGCAATAGTGATCAGCTCAGAAGACTAAAAGAGATGATAATTAACACTAGGCACTATAGTGACCACTATAAATGACTATCACTGTAAACAATAAAACTGATCACTTCATAGACCACCACAATGACAATCATAGTGACCATTATGGATGAACATAACAGTGAACACTACAACAGACCTTCACAGTAACAAATATGAGTGAATCTATGGTAACACATGCCCATTACTCCAATGTTTCCACAAATTGAACAGAAATAACTCAACAACTTTCTAATTTGTTTTCAGTCCTGCTTCAGAAAATGAGGCCTAAGTGTTAGACCATTTGGGAGGCAAGAAGCTATGGACAGATTTGTCATAGTCCCTAGGGGATACTACTACTAGTAGTATTATACTCTTATACTAGTAACATACTACTATTATTCCAATAAATAGATATATTATTAACCCACTCCTGATGACATAATTAGATTCACAGGTTATTGTATGCCAGCCTTTTCAGAGAACTCTCTATTTGTAGTAAAAGAACATTAACACAGAGACTTCCAATTATAAAATATGTAGGGAATAAGAGACAGTAGAATGCTCAGCACTAAGCACAATGTTTATATTATGTCCCCATACACACACCAAAATGACAGAGATAATTGGAGAAAAGGGATATCCAAGTATAAGAGCTAGAAATGCTATTATATGGGAAACTGCGTTTTGTGTATTCACTATGTCATATATTGCGTTGTCCAAATTACCTATGAACATAAATAAAGCCTGATATTATGAGGATTATGTCCATGGCTTGGGATAGTTGGAAGAGTACATGGGTCGGCATTATTATAACATTGGATTCAATGTGTTTAGACTTCATGAGAAGTTAATAAGGTCAAAATAAATTTTGCACTATTGGAACATTTCCATTATTTGGATCCTCTGTTACTTACAATCATTTACATTCAAATTTTCAGGAATAATTCAAAATCATTATCACTCTTAAAACAATAAAAATATTATCAAACATAAAATATTAAAATTAGGTACTAAATGTTTGTCCAAAGACAATGTTAATATATACAACCATCAATAGTAGAAGATCTATTATATCATCCAGGAATCACATTAACAGAGGCAATGAGAGAGATATACTGAAATAAAACACACAATGTATGTATACACATTCAAGATTTAATTTAAATTTTACTAACTATTTTTTCTTTCAAATATTTAAAATCATTTCAGCATTTATAATTGTGTAATAGAATTTCATCATAAATATCACACTAAAGCTATACAGTAGATTATATTGGTTATCAACTACTTCAGATTGGCAACTTCCAAGAGAATAATAAAGCACACATCTGAGTGTATCCCTGTAGGCACTTCAGAGACAATTAGATTATTGGGCTCTGACTTAATTAACACTTTAATGAACAGGTGGGCTCAAAATGTTATGTATATTAAAATATGATGGGGACTTTCAGAAGTGAGGGTAAATTTCAGGAAGGAGTTTAGTTTTTGGATTTAATTTACTCCAACCAAATTCAAGATAAGAAGTCAATTAATTCAGTAGATAAATTTTTCTACAAACCATCTTCTTTGATGCTCTGCCAAACTATAGGCCGACAGGGGTGGAACAAGTAGTCCATGGACTAAATCTCATTAACTATCAGCTTAAACAAATCCTTTCTACTTTAATCAGTTTCTATCAGGTATTTGTCAGAGAAACAAAAGTGTGTCTTTGTATTTTCTATTAATAACCTATCAATCATGCAAAAATATACACTCTTGTATATGTATCAATATATACAATACTGTTGTCTATCTTTCTATAAATCTACTTAATTTTATATTTCTCCAGACAGTGGTGGAGCACGCCTTTAATCCCAGTACTTGGGAGGCAGAGGCAGGCAGATTTCTGAGTTCAAGGCCAGCCTGATCTACAGAGTGAGTTCCAGGATAGCCAGGGCTACACAGAGAAACCCTGTCTCAAAAAACCAAAAAAAAAAAATATATCTTTCCTTAAAATAATGTCTGTATATAATAATAGAATCAGTGGAAGATTTTATTTGTATTTATATTCTGTTAATTTTGTTCCCCCTTAAAATTGAAAAATTTAAAATACAAAATTTTAGGCTTTAAGCCAGTGGTTCTTAACTTTTAGGTCTCAATCCCTTTAGGGCAAACTTTTATATGAATTTCACATTCCACTAAAATGTATGATAATATTTTTATGATTTCCTGAAATTTTCTTACTATTCAGAGGCAAATTTTTTTGAGCGCTTGGCTCTGACTGTGGCTACTGGCCTTAAGAAGTACTCAGAAGACTTCATGTTGTATAAAGACCAATATATCATCAATTATTTAAATCACTACTGTTCCACCTCTAGAATACTTCTAAAATCAGGATGCTAAGAACTTCTACAATATTTACAACATTTAAATGAATTTTGAAATTACCTTTCTACTTGTAACCCAAACAAATATATTAGACAACCAGAATCTAATACCATTTAAAAATTTGAAATGTTTTCTCTGGAAACTGAAAATTGCAAAGACAATATTACATCATGCTGATTTTCTCTTAAACATATGATAGCAATATGTAGTGCAAAGGTGTTACCTAATATAAGCTACACCTGCCAATATTTCAAGGGATTTCTAAACTATGTCACAGAAATGTTGATACTTCTCAAGTTATAACTCATCAAGTACTTTTAAACTTCCTTTGAAGTGTTTTGTTTGAAATAGTAGTGCCATAGATGTAAGAAACCATGGTATATCTAAAATATTTTGGAAGTATTCAAGAAGTAATCATGAAAGGTATGAATCATTGTACCCTCAATGTGTTGAAGTAAGAACAACAATAATGAAAATGTCTCATGAGATATATTTTGGGCACCTAAAGTAATTTTTTACTATTTTTACACAGTCTACATTCTGAAGGATTCCTCAATATATCATCATATTATAAATACATCCTATGTAAAGATTTCTTTTGAAATTTGAATAATTTGTCACAAATAAAATGATATATTAACACATAGGTTTGGTATCTTTTGAATAGCAAAATAAAATGACAAAATTATTTCCTTTTGCATATATAGCACTAAAGTAATCATAATATAATTTTTAAAAAATTCTTCAAATCTTAAAAAAGCTTCCATTCACTCTTTTTAATGTATAAGCTGAATAATAGATACATAATAAAATTCAGTGACATGCCTATAAGATAGACTATTGAATACCCAGTATTCTAATATTAGAAAACTTATTTACTAAATTTGCTTGTGAAAAAAATTAAAGCCTCAAGAATTTTTATAGTGGCTAGAAGTATATTTCTCTCCTGGTTAGCAAGATAGATAATAAGCAATTTAAATTACTAAAGAAGATAACTTTGTGTACTAGCCTCTATGAAGTGAATAGAGCAGTGTAGTAGGGAATAAAATAGGGAGTTCTGATTCAATTTGTACATGTCTGAATATTAGTTTCCATAAATGTGTCTTTGTGTGTGCACGTGTATATGGCACATTAGTAAAGTTCTTCAGTGAAGTGATCTTTGTTAAATAATGTATGTTGAAGGCAGAAGAAGAATGAAGTCCTGTGGTGATGGGTTTTAAAATCATTTCTGGAGGCTGAGAGCTCAAAGAGATACAAGTGTGTACCTTTGTTATTTGAGTTCAGTCTCCAGATCCAAAGTAGAAAGAGAAAACCAGTTCTCACAAGTTTTCTTTAACTTCCACTCAGATGGTAAAGCACTAATACCAACACACACACACGGACTCACATGGACTCACTGAAACACACACTTGCACAGAGAAACACACACATACATACACACATTGACACATAGAAACACACACATGTTTATATATACAAAGACTCAAAAGCACACAAATGTACACATTCATATACATATACAAATACAGGAACACACACACATACACACAGATTCACAAACACTTACATGAAGAGTAATAATATATTCTAAAACTAATTAAAAAAATCATTTCTGAAAGTTTAAATATGTCAAACATTTATATACTATTATTGGAATGACTGCACAAAAATTAAATCAAAATAGAAAAATGGGTGAAAATGTATAATTAAGATATGCATAAAAAACAGAAAGCTATAATTTACTAAGGATGTTCCAGATAAAACAATAGGTCAGCCACAAATCGTATGAAATAATTTATTTTTATTTAGTTAAATTAAACAATTAAGAAATAAGTTCAAAGAAGAGTTTAAGAGTATCTCAAAAAAGAATAGGTAGTCATCTATGGGTCATAGTTTGACTTTGCAGATGGGAAGCATTTGTGCCACTGGAGAAAGTTTTACTTCACAGTGCTGACCATAATCTATTTGAGAAAATATATTTAGAGCTTAAAAATAGTCAAAGAAGTTAAAGAAGGTCACTTATTTTTACAGACATAGTCCATACAAAGACATTACAGTTCCCAGCAAATTTATCTAAAAGCTAGCAGTGTCCAATTTTATAAAATCAATACTACTGTTTGTATATAAACAGATCATTTCAAGCATAATATTAGTAGGTGACTTTAATAGCCCATTCCCATGAATAGACAGGTCACTCTAATAAAACATAGAGAAAGGAATATCTGGATTAAGTGGCATGGCAAATCAAATAGTCTTAATAGAAATCTATAGAACATAAAATTCAGACACTTTAGAATGTACTTTCTTTACAGCACTCCAGAATATTTTACATAATTTAAACCATTAACAAATATGGGAGAATTTACATAATTATTTGTATATGTTTGCTCTCAAAGGTAACTAAAACAACTTGTTCCATATTTTTTACTGGAAATGTACCATCTATTTCGAGAAAACACAACGTTCTTGTTGTTTGTAAGGAAATCTAAATATAAAAGATGTTTTATTTACTTATTACTATTCTGAAGAGTCATCTTTACCAACTTATATACGAAAGGGTTTATTGAGTTTACAGTTTCTGTGCTTGAGTTTATGACCATCATGCAGGAAGCATGAGAGCCAACAGGCGTGACTCTGGCACAGTTGCTGAGATTTGTGGTAGGCTTGTGAGTCCAATGTCCACTCTCGGGACAGCTGGAGCTTGTATTTAAGCAGCTTATTATGTTATTTTCATAAAATATATTTGTTACCACTGATAATGTCTTAATATTAGAATGTTTAAACAATAGAGATATACATGATATTCAGACAACTACTGTTATAGGTATGTGATTCAATATTCAAACTAGTGTTACATAACATAAAGAGCTTTTTAATTTCTTTCTAAAAGATTTAATACTAACAATTTATGATCTTACAAGTCAAATTTTACTCAGTTGTTTTCTCCAAAGACTCTCATGTTCACTAGCAAAATAGAGTATATACTCTTATAAAGGCAGATATCTTAACCCTGTTATAGTATATACTCACAATATTGTTTTTGTAATTAATTTTATTAATTTCTAGTTTTAAGACAAATGCTACGTGATCATCTAGTTTGTTGAGACATTTTATGCTGTTTTTCTGGAGCATGAAAAAAGTAATTATATCACAGTTGCATTTCTTGATCCTAAATGTTGAGATGATAGTGAATAAATTCCTTCTTGCTTAGCCCCATAAATGTCTTAGTAAATAATGAATGTTTAACTGACAGATGTTGTAAGACTCTCTTAGTATCTGTAATTAACAAGTCTCATTTCATTTACATTCCTGAGTACAACCATGGTTTTTAGAGTGATTGCATTAAATTTCTTAGTTTCTACTAAAAATAAAACCCTGATAACATTTAAAATAACTATCGGGGGATATAGGTATAAAATTTAAACTTTTAGCTTATATTGATAGATGACATTTGTTAGTCAACTACTATTTAAATATAGAGATTTATTTTATGAAGAAAGATAGTATAAAAATTAGTACATAATTTTTTTTTTTACAAATTTAATGTATTACACATTTATAAAAATTGTCTCTGTGCTATTCAGGAACTTGTCCCCTGTGCCCATGTGTTCGAGACTTTTCTCCAGTTTCTCTTCTATTAGATCAAGTGTATATGGTTTTATGTGGAGGTCCTTGATCTACTTGGATTTAAACTACGTGCAGAGAGATAAGAATGGATCAATTAGCATTCTTCTAAATGCTGACCATCAGTTGAACCACCACCATTTGTTGACAATGCTGTCTTTTTTCCACTGGATGGTTTTAGCTCCTTTGTCAAAGATCAAGTGAGCATAGGTGTATGGGTCATATCTGTGTCTGCCTGTCACTCTACCAATACCATGAAGTTTTTATCACTATTGATCTGTAGTACAGCTTGAGGTAGGGGATGCTGATTGCCCCAGAAGTTCTTTTTGTTTTTAAAAATAGTTTCTGCTTTTTTCTTTTTTTGGTTGTTGTTGTTGTTGTTATTCTAAGTGAATTTAAGAATTGCTCTTTCTAATTCTGTGAAGAATAGAGTTGGAATTTTGATGGGGATTGCACTGAATCTGTAGATTGCTTTCAGCAAGATGGACATTTTTACTATATTAATCCTGCCAATCCATGAGCATTTGAGATCTTTCCATCTTCTGAGGTCTTCTTCAATTTTTTTCTTCAGAGACTTGAAGATCTTGTCATACAGATCGTTCACTTCTTTGGTTAGAGTCACAACAAGATACATTATATTGTTTGTGACTACTGTGAAAGGTTTCATTTCTCTAATTTCTTTCTCATCCTGTTTATCCTACAAGTATAGGAAAGCTACTGATTTGTGTGAGTTAATTTTATATCCACACACTTTGCTGAAGTTGTTTAACAGCTGTAGCATTTTTATGGTCAAGTTGTTTGAGTCGCTTATTTATATAATCATATCATCTGCAAATAGTTACTTTGATTTCCTCCTTTACAATTTGTATCACTCTTACCTCTTTTTGTTGGCTAATTGCTCTAGCTAGAACTTCAAGTACTATATTGAATACATAGGGAGAGAGCAGCCCTGTCTAGTCCCTGATATTAGTGGGATTGCTTCAAGTTTCTCTCCATTAGTCTCAAGTTAGTCTCCATTAGTTTGATGTTGGCTAGTGGTTTGCTGTATATTCCTTTAACTAAGTTTAGGTATGGGCCTTGAATTCCTGATCTTTCCAAGACTTTTATCAGGAAGGGATGGCGAATTTTTGTCAAATGCTTTTTCAGTATCTAATGATCACCATGTGGTTCAATGGCTTATGTTATAAGATCAAGAATTGACAAATGGGACCTCTTAAAATTGCAAAGCTACTGTAAGGTAAAGGACACTGTCAATAGGACAAAGTGGCAACCTACAGATTTGGAAAAGATCTTTACCAGTCCTACATCCAGTAGAGGGCTAATATCCAATATATCCAAAGAACTCAAGAAGTTAAACTCCAGAGAACAAAGTAACCCTATCAAAAAATGGGGAACAGAGCTAAACAGAGAATTCTCAACAGAGGAACGTCTAAGGGCTAAGAAGCACCTAAAGAAATGTTCAACATCATGTCATCAGGGAAATGCAAATCCAAACAACCCTGAGCTTCCACCTCACAGCAGTCAGAATGGTTAAGATAAAACCTGGTGACAGTAGATGCTGGCAAGTATGTGGAGAAAGAGGAACCCTCCTCCATTGCTGATGGGATTGCAAGCTAGTACAACCACTCTGGGAATCAGTTTGGTGGACCCTCAGAAAAAATGGGCATAATACTTCCTGAGGACACAGCTATACCACTCCTAGGCATATACCCAGAAGATGCTCCAACTATGGAGCACATAATCAGGGCACATGCTCACACTATGTTCATAGCAGCCATATTTATAATAGCCATAAGCTGGAACCAACCTAGATGTCCCTCAACAGAGGAGTGGATACAGAAAATATGGTATATTTACATGGTGGAATACTACTCAACTATTAAAAACAATGACTTCATGTAATTCAAAGACAAATGGATGGCACTTGAAAATATCATTCTGAGTGAGATAATCAGTCACAAAAGAACGAACATGGTATGTACTCACTAATAAGTGGATATTGGCCCAAAAGTTCAGAATACCAAAATTCAATTCACAGCAACAGTTGGAATGAGCACAGCATCATAGATGGAGGACTTGGAGAAAGGACTGAAGGAATGAGGAGGTTTGCAGCCCCATGAAGGAAGCAACAGTGTCAAGTTTCCTGACCCTCCCCCCCCCATGCTCCTGGAGACTGGACCACCAACCAAATACTATACATTGAGGGACCCATGGTGTTGACCACATATATGGGAGAGGAGGGTCTTGTTAGCCATCAGGGGGAGGCAAGGCCCTTGGGCCTGAGGGTGTTAGATGCCCCAGTATAGGAGAATGCCATGCAGGGAAGACGAGAGTGGATGGGTAGTTGGGGGAATACCCTCATAGACGCAGGGGGAGAGGGCAAGGTATAGGGTATTTCCAAAGGGGAGACCTTTAAAAGGGTAAACATTTGAAATGCAAATAAAGTATCAAAATCAATTCAGAATATAAGGCTAAAATTATAATTGCCATCATGATCTCTTTCTCTATTCACTTCTGCAATCCATAAATAACATTCAAAAATTGGTTTCATATGCTTACAAGAACATTATAGTTATTTCTCAGGTTAATTATGAAGTTAATTCCTATACATGTTCACTATGAAAAAGTTATTTGGTGCAAGTAGTATCTTTTCCACATGCAGACTCTTGTAACCTTCCAAATCATGGTTACTTATGAGGTTTTCATTTATTGACCTGTGTATACTATCAAAGGGATATCTACTAAAAACCAAGCTCATAGCATTTCCAGAAAGTTTTATTTCATTGATTAATTTAAAACATCAAACAACATCGCATATAATTGTAGACATATTACCAGATAAAGAGAAAGAATAATTATCAATGAAATAGAATTGAAGAACCAGAAATAAAAATACACACTTACAGATACTTGATCTTTGACAAAGAAGCCAAAAACTAATATCCAAAACATATAAAGAATTCAAGAAGCTAACCACAAAAATCCCAAACAACCCAATCAAAAAATGCTGTATAGAGCTAAACAGAGAATTCACAACAAAGGAATCTCAAATAGCTGAGAAGCACTTAAGGAAATGTTCAAAGTCTTTAGTGATCAGGAAAGTGTAAGTCAAAATGATACTGAGATTCTACCTTACACAAATTAGAATGGCTAAGATCAAAATACAGGTGACAGCACCTATTGGTGAGAATGTGAAGATAAAGGGACACTCTTCCATTGCTGGCAGGATTGCAAACTGGTAAAACCACTCATGAAGATTCCTCAAAAAATTAGAAATAGATCTACCTGAAGATCTAGCTAAACCACTCTTGGGCATATACCCAAAAGATGACCCACCATGCCATAGGAGAACATGTTCCATTATCTTCATAATGGTCATGTTTGTGATATCCAAAAGCTGGAAACAACCCAGATGTCCCACAACAGAAGAATGGATACAAAAATTGTGGCTCATTTACACAACAGAATACTACTCAGTTATTAAAGAACGAGGACATCCTGAGTTTTGCAGGCAAATGGATGGAACTAGAAAATATTGTCCTGAGTGAGGTAACTCATACCTAAAATGACATGTATGGTATGTACTAACTAATAAGTGAATATTAGCCAAATATGTACAGAATACCCAAGATAAAGTCCTCAGAAGTCAAAAAGGTCAACCATCTGAAGGGCCCAAGTGAGGATTCCTCAGTCCCACTTGAGAATGAGAAGAAAGAAATCACAAGGGGGAGGGAAAGAGAGACCTGGGAGTGAAAGGGGACTGGGGGAAAAGAAAGACAGGAATGTAATCTGGTATTAGGTGGGGGAAAAGGACTGACGCCCTGAGGGACAGCAGAAAGAGTAGAAACAGTCAACCTTGGGAGGTAAGAGGTTGGGGTAACCCTCCAGAATGTACCAGTTTCTCTCCATTTAATTTGATGTTGGCTACTGGTTTGCTGTATTGCTTTTATTATGTTTAAGTATGTGCCTTGAATTCCTGATCTTTCCAAAATTTTGCCATGAAGGGATGTTGAATTTCATCAAATCCTTTATCAGCATCTAATTATCTAATTAACTGATCTTTTTTTTTCCTTTGAGTTTGTTTATATAATGGATTACATTGATGGATTTCTGTATATTGAACCATCCCTGAATCCATGTGATGAAACGTACTTGATCATGGTGAATGATCGTTTTGATGTATTCTTGGATTTGGTTTGTGAGAATTTTATTGAGTATTTTTGCCTCAATATTCATAAGGAAAATTGGTCTGAAATTCTCTTTCTTTGTTGGGTCTTTGTGAGGTATTGGTATCAGTGTTAACTGTGGCCTCATAGAATGAATTGGGTAGTATTCCTTCTGTTTCTATTTTGTGGAATTGTTTGAAGAGTACTGGTATTAAGTCTTCTTTGATTATCTGATAGAATTCTGCACTAAGCCCATCTGGTCCTGGGGTTTTTTTGGTTGGGAGACATTTAATGATGATTTTTTTTTTTTAAAAAAAAAAAAAACTTCATCTGGTTTTTCTTGTTATGGCTCCCTTTTTATTTCTGATTTTGTTAATTTGGATACTGTCTCTGTGCCCTTTGGTTAGTCTGGCTTGTTTATTTTCTCAAAGAACCAGCTCTTGGTTTTGTTGATTCTTTTTATAGTTCTATTTGTTTCTACTTGGTTGATTTCAGTCCTTGGTTTGATTATTTCCTGCCCTCTACTCCTCTTGAGTATATTTGCTTATTTTTGTTCTAGAGCTTTCAGGTGTTGTATCAAGCTGCTAGTGTATGCTTTCTCCAGTTTCTTTTTGTAGGCACTGAGAGATGAGTTTTCTTCTTAGTATATTCATTGTGTCCCATAAGATGGGGTGTGTTGTGCTTCCATTTTCATTAAATTCTAAACATCTTTTATTTCTTCCTTTATTTCTTCCTTGACCATCTTTGATTAGACCATTGTTCAGCTTCCTTGTATATGTGTGCTTTCTGTTGCTTTTGTTGTTATTGAAGACTAGCTTTAGTCTATGTTGATCTGACAGGATGCATGGCAATATGTCAATCTTTTATCTGTTGAGGCTTGTTTTGTGACCGATTATATGGTTAATTTTGGAGAAGGTACCATGAGGTCCCAAGAAGAATGTATACTCTTTTGTTTTAGAATGAAATGTTCTATGGATATCTTTTAAATCCATTTGATCCATAACATCTGTTAGTTTCACTGTGTCTCTGTTAATTTACAGTTTCCATAATCTGTCTATTGCTGAGTCTGGGCTGTTGAAATCTCCCATTACTATTGTGAGAGGTGAGATGTGCGCTTTGAGCTTTAGTAAAGTTTCTTTTATGAATGCGGATGCCTTTGCATTTGGAGCATAAATATTCAGAATTGATATTTCATCTTGACAGATTTTTCCACCATCATAAGATGTGATTTTAATTCAGAATCTTGCTTTTCCAGTGTTTTGTGCTATCCAAGACTTGCTGTGGTGGGAGCACTCAGTTCTGATGATACCAAGTAGACTTGGTTTCTTTTGCTTAGGTTTTCAAGCTTGCCTCTTGCCATCTGGTTATTTCTGGTGTTAGTTGATCTTGCTGTCTCTGTCCAGAGCTTGTCCCTCCTGTGAGCCTGTGAGCTGTGAGCCTGTGAGCTGTGAGCCTGTGAACCTGTGATCTTAGGTGTGTTAGCACTCCTGGGTGACTAGCTTTCTCTACCTAAGATTTGAGTATAGATACCTGTGTCATCAGCTCCAGGGTGCTGATGAAAATTGGAAGGATCCTATACCAGGCTACTCTGATGTTACTGTGCTTGTGGGCCCCTGTCAGGTCCTGCTTTGGCCAGTTTTATTGTGTTTGTTTGTTTGTTTGTTTGTTTTTGTTTTTGGTTTTGGTTTGGAGCAAAAGTGGTAGTCTGACCTGTGAACTTAGGAGTGACAGCAATCCTGGGAGATCAGCTCTCTCTGGGCAGGATTTGGGAATGGAGAGCTGTGGCACAGCCTTAGCTTCAGGGTTAGATGGAGACCTGAAGCTAGTTGTTATTTTTATTCTTTAATCTATTTTTTTAAACATTTTATTTTGCACCACAGTTTTCAATTTTCATGAAAGTCAGCTTATTAAATGTACTTATTGCATGTTTCTCCCATAAGTCTGGTCACAATTTTACATTCATCTACATGTATGCCATTATCAGGTTAAAGTACTTCCTTACTTTGTCTAAAATTTTATATAATCAAAGTGTGATTAGATATTGGTTACCTTTTAAAATTTTGGAATTTTCCATGCAAATAGCATCTATTTAAATTTGAGATTTTTCAGAATTTCTAAGTTTTAGACTTCTGATTATTCAATCTGTATCCTTTTGCCCATAAATATTAACCACCCTAATTATAGGAATTCATATTCTTATGTTAGGTTTGTCCCATCTGGAGCACTGCCACCTGTAGAGATATTGAATTATTTGTCTCATTAAAATATGTGTAAACACATTTAAATATGTGCTAGGTTGTTATTAAGTTTGCCTTGAAACTATCTAGTTTCAAAAAGAATCTGTGTAAAAACAAAAAGAGTGATGTTAAGATGATTTATATTGGAAATTAAGCATTTATCAGCCTTACTAGAGCATGAGTGTGTGTGTGTGTGTGTGTGTGTGTGTGTGTGCGTGTGTATGAAGGGTGTGTGTATACAGGTTAATTGATCAAGTTTTTAGCTGTTGTGGCTATGATTGTCATTAACTAAAACTTATCTGACATTAGCTTAGGCCTAGCATAGAAAAATCAGTTTTTAGAAAATAAATATTTCCATGTTTACCTCTGACTTTCACCTATATTAAAGTGTCTCAGAGAATGTTCATTTGCCAGGCACTTATGCAACACAAATGGTAGTTACTTTAATGGTAATTATTTTAATTGTAGGGTAATCACCTATGAAACATTATTAAGAGAGTCTATTCTTTCAATATTACTCATGACATCTCAGACAGGATGTAAAATGTTTGCATAAAATCCCACTGCTAATATCCGGTTATTCTGTCCTATGGAACCAGTATGTATTAGCTGTTTCTTTTTGGGAACACTTTGATTAGATTGAAGAATATATTTACACAACAATTTATAAACTTTGGTATTGTTTAAAGAAATTATTTTTGGACCTTATATGTCTTTTTGTAATTGTTTTTCTCAAAAAAAATACAAATTGCCTTATTTATGAATAAAATACACCACTATTTTAAGCATTTATGGTGCAACACATGTCTAATACAAATGTATTATTTGATTTATTGTTTTTATAAATTTTACAGAAAGAGTCTGCAAGGATTTATATCCTGTACTTGTCACTCAATGAAATATAGAGTGTAAGATGATCTCAGATTGCCAATATTCCAAAGCCCAAGTTCTTTCCAGCTGATATTCAATGAGTATTTTCCAGTTTTACTTATCTTTTAGTTTTCGAGATTATAACATAATTATGTAATTCCAGAAGTTTCTTTTGTCCCTTGAAATCCACATATTTAGATCTATTCATATACAGACATGTTATATATAAATATTTCTTATATATATGTATTTCTTCTAAGAATAACTTGGTAATTTTGTATAATGTCATTAGTATGAATGTTTTAGGGACAATTATTCAATATTGGATAACTACCAGATCAACCCAGAAAAAGATATCCAAACCTGGTCACATGACGTTCTTCATCAGTTCTAGCCTTCTGCTAAAATTAAAATCAATGCTAGTTTTGTTATGGTAATTATTGATAATGTACAAGAGAATAGTGTGTGAATAAATTTAATAAATGGACATAGTATCCTAAAATATATTGATTATAAGCATCATCCAAAAGCAGGCACTTAAACAGAGTTCTGAAGGAAAAAAAATTATGTAAGTGCAAATTAAAGTTATTTCTACAATGATCACAAGATCTACTACTTTGAAGGATGAGAGATTACATTCCCAAGCAATTCAAAATCTGCTTTCACCTACTTTCTGACCCAAAAGATGCTATAGGAAATAACTGACAAAGTTCTAAACCACCTTGCTTGCTTTTATAGTTAGTGAGTTTCCTATCAAGGTTTAAAGGTATGCAAACTTTTATAAAATAATGAGGTTTATCTTCACTGATAACAAATCTATATCCTGGATAGAAAATCAAAGCAGCTTAAATCTAGGTCAAATCCAGGAATAAGTTTAATTTATCTGCTATTTTTATAGTAATCTTTTAAAATTCTTTCATATATTACATCCTGATCATAGCTTCCCATCCCTATCTTCTACCCAATATTTACTTACCCATATGCCTTACATCAGAAAAGAGCATGCCTCACAGAGGCATCAACCAAACACTTCATAACAAGATACAGTAATGCCAGGCATAAACTATCTATCTCATGAAGGCTGGAAACAACAAACCAGTCAGTTGATTCTGTGGGCTGTGCTTTTTAAATGTGTCCCTGCCTGACTGTTTTGTTTTTGTTTTTTTGTTTTTTTGTTTTTTGTTTTGTTTTTTGTTTTTTTTCAGAATCGTTCTCCCCATTTTCCTCAGGACTCCCAGAGCTCCACCTAATATTTTGCTGTTCCCATCATTTGTGCATAAAATCTGTGTGGTCTCTTTGGTGACAATTCTGCTAGGCTCTTTTCCTAGAACACTTGGAAGGCCAGACAATCTGTATGTAAAAAACTTTGTGGCTGGGTTAAATTGGTATACAAATTCCTCCACTTAAGGCCTTACCTAGTTAAAGAAGATGGCCAATTTGTGCTTCACATCTCTCATTACTAAGAGTCTTCGCTAGGGTTCCTCTTGTTGATTTCATGGAGTTTCCATTGCACTAGGTTTTCACCTTACTCTGAAATACCCCACTCTCAATTCCTGTTATTTCTCTAAATATTTTCTCCCCTATCTGATCAGTTCTCTTCCAGTGTTACCCACACTGTGTGATATAATACCATGCCAGGAAGTTTGGCATGTAGAGCAGGTTGAGACGCAAAGACTCAGTAGGCATATACCTGATGCTTAGGTAATTCCCAGCTCCCTGCCACACTCCTGACTTTGAACATGTTCCATGCTTCTCATATATAAAGAACCATGTCCTGTGGTCACATAAGCCCAAAACTGAGTTCTCCATGCTAATGAGGGAACTAGAGTACTAGAGGACTTAGCCAATCAGCTTCCCTTCCCAGATATTCCTCCCTGCAAAAGGTATTTAATCTTAGGACCACTGTGAGAAAGGGGGGTGTGGTTTTAGGCATCCAGCTTCAGCCATGATAGTAAACTTTTTAGAACCATGGACAACAGAATCAAGATCCACCATGGAAAAATATAAAGAAGGCTTTTTCCTACAGAGCCACAGTATAATTTCCCATAGGAAGCCTCTCTTCACTCCCAGCCATAACTGCCATGAAGACTGCTACCATCAAGATAAAGACAATTACCCCCTGGAGCTCTCCTTTTGTCACCCTGCCAGGGCACCCGACTCTGTTCTCTGCTCGTCCATGACTCCTAATGGTGCCTGGAAATCCAATAGTCTGAGAACCCCAAGGCCGCAGCTTCTTGCAGATCTGGGGACACCTGAACCACCTCTGGCTTTCTCACATCTCAGACTGCACTTTCCCACCTCTGGAGCTGTACCTCGGCACTTCTACAACATTCTGCCTCTTCTGTGGCAGGGTAGACATGGGCCTGCAACCCTACAACTGGTGCCAAAAACATGGAGCAAACCCAGTTGAAGCATACCCAAACCACTCACAAAATCTATTCAGTTTTCTACTGGGATTCTTATATTCATTCCCCTTAAGCCCATCTTTTACTTACTTTTCTAGGCCTGAGGACTGTAGCATGATTACCTTAAAGCTAATATGCATTTATGAGTGATTATATAACATGTTTGATTTCCTGGTTTGGGGTCAAGATTTTTTTCTAGTTCTATCATTCAGCTTCATATTTCATGGTGTCATTGTTTTTATAGCTGAGTAGTATTCCACTGTATAATTGTACCATATTTTCTTATCCGTTCTTCAGTTGAGGGATGTCTAAATTGTTTCTACTTTTTGGCTGTTATGAATAAAGCTGCTATGAAAATAGTTGAGCCAGTTTCTTTGTGATAGGATGGGGCTTCCTTTGGGTATATGCCCAGGAGTAATATAGCTGTATCTTGAGGTAGATATATTTCCAATTTTCCAAGAAACCACCATAACAACTTCTAAAGTAGCTGGACAAGTTTGGACTCCCACCAGCACTGGAGGAGTGTTTCCCCTTTCTCCACATCCTTTCCAGCATGAGCTGTCACTTACCATTTTGATTTTTACCATTCTGGCATGTATAAGATGGAATCTCCCTAAATTTTTGATTTTGATATCTATTCCAGCACTTTCAAATTCATCCTGATAAATTCAAGAACACTTCTTCAACAATCCTTGGTGAGCTCTGAATTAAATATATCTTGGGAATTAGTCACCATTTGTTCAGGTTAACTTTCCTACTTAATTTACATAATAAAGATCCCATATTTTCTGAAGTATTAAGAGAATATTTCGAGATTACAGATTAATTACAGTTTATCACAAAAATCACAGAATCACATTGTTTCTGAGAAGAAAAATGTTTAAAAGGAATCTCGTTATTGGTGTATATTACACCAAATACATTTAACATCTGGTGTATTTTCAATGGCTTCTATGAACGGAAGGAAAGGTGTATGAGAACAGAAAGAAAAAAAATGGATTAAAAGCAAAAAGACTTAGGTTTTGAATCACCATTGCACTTTCTCGGATATTATCATCTCAACATGCCTTTATTAGTTCTTATATTACCTGACATGATGGAAGTCATAGATTTATATTTAATTAAAATTATAAAATGGCATGTGCTTCCTGAAAATTTACACAATAAATTTACACATTAAAATTTCCATATTAAGTTCATGCATTACAACATATCTTTTTGTAATTAACAAGAAAATATAGGTTATTTATGAGGGCTCAGTGAATAAAGGCAAATACTGTCAAGTCTGATTTCTTGAATTCAATTCATAGGTATAGTAAGAGAGATCACTCTTAAAAGTTGTCTGACATCCATAAGTGCTGTCAAACACACACACACACACACACACACACACACAAACTTCTAAATTAATTTAATATAAAGAGATTTTAAATCCTTAAAATAAAATTATAAATGACAAATGTCTTTTTCCAAGGAAAGTCAGTACAGAAAAAAAAAAAAAAAGAAAGATGAGGAGAGATATGGAAAGAGCATTACTTCATCTGTAGCTTGTTAGTGGCTTTTAAGAGAATATACAAGGTTTTATTAATATATTAGTTAACAATAAGATTTTACAAAGAAAAAGAAAAGTTTCTAAAATTTTGTTCAGGACATTTTTGGCAATATGAAACCATGGGAATATTTTCCCTTGAAGAAAAGTATAATTTAGCATGCATTTTAATTTCATAACTAGCTAAACTAAGAGAAAAAGGATAGCAGATTTATCTTCTTATAGTTTCCTAGAATGAGCTCTAAGTCGGCAAAATAAATAGAAGATGATAATTCTGTGAGCTTGAAATAAACAGCTATTGGAAATCAATGCATGTAAGTGTTCAGTTAATAAGTCAACTTTATAACCTGTAGTCATATGATCTTATCTCCGTGATTTATTGTTTCTTTATCCATCATATTATGGGTTCAGTTTAAAAATACTTTTAAAACTGAGCACGGTGTGACTTGTTTATTTTGGGGTATGTGATTATTTATTCAAAGAAGAATTAAATCTGAAAATTTTACTTGCAGTTTTACAACATTCTACCTTGAATTTCCTGCAAATCTTATCCCTTCCTTTATAATCTCGCCAAAGCCTGAGCATAGCTCAAAGGTAAAAGCATAATGAAAACTTCAACATTAGGGAAGCCTTTTCCAGTGAGCAACATTTAAAAAGAAATTCCTCTTCTCCACTAGATTCTGTTATGCATTTCAAACAGCCACTATAGAAAGAAAGTGGGAAACTGCACAAACCCTGGACATTCCTTCAGCCTTGGAGCTTAGTTAACATAAAACTTAGATATGAGAAGATCTTAGCAAAGCAATGCATACTGTTAAGTATGTCCATATCTGTATGTGATCACTATGATACACAAACCACCACCATCAATGTGTACTATTCTCTTGTTCTGCTGTATTCATAGTGATAAAAGTGTCCTCTACATTATTTCACTTAATCTGTAGGAAGTCTTTACTGCATAAACACTAGTACAGATCACAGAAAGAGATATAAGGCTGTACACATCAACTAAAAGTTGTCATGAAAAAGGACATACTTGTGTCCATATTGCTTCACTCAGGAAACATGTGTACACCTGATACCAGTTAAAACTGAACCTGAATGGCTCTTGGTGACAAGGAATTTTACCTGTTTGAGAAAAGAGAGGGCTGGATTTGTTGAATACATTATGTTCACAAACATTTCTTATGTGTTTTTAAATTCAGTGATCAAATCTCCCTTAACCCTTAATTTAATAGTTAACTATAACTCCAGGTGAAATTAAAGCAGTTACTCCTTTGTTCTTTGTATGGGTTTGGTATTACACCTGGGGTTTCATGCACTTTAATCCATTTATCTGTTACCTAAGTATAGTGTCTCTCTCAAATTTTGTCTTTGGTACTAGAAGAGCAAAGTCATAGCAATTTCATTGTAGAAAAGGTCAGCTTCCATATTTTAACATTCTTGCCCTGTATTGGTAGCTCTCATAGCCAAGTGATGAAGACTCATGCAACCACCATGTGAATGAGCCATCTTGGAAACATTAAGATGCCTACAACTCTGACTGAAATATTGGCTACAACTTCCATGGGGAACCAGCAGCAGAGACATCCAGCTAGTAAATCTGAGAACACAACCACATAGAAACCAAAACTATGCTTCCAGAAATAAATTGATATTTTTTAGTAATTTATTTCACATGAATAAAACAAAAATGTAGAATGCAGCAAATTAAAATTATTAAATTTGCTACTTTGAAAACTGCAACATTTAAAAGTAGATACTGCAAGTCATAAAAGCCAGTGTCCTCCTTTTGAGACATATAGGGTCTATGGGAAGACAAAGGACAAATGTGATATAGGACATAGTAGAGTTCTTCTAGTTTTCTGTTTTCAAGTGTGAGATACTTGACATGACCGGATTAGTAGAAAGCATATTAGAGAATTGTCATAAGTACTGAAAATAAAATCCAGCTCTTTACCTCTGCTAACTCAGGTGTTAGAATATTAAATAATAAATATTAAATAAGATGATAGGTGTAAGATCTAAACAAGACTCACAATAGATATTCCTTCTTAAGGTTTGAGAGAATGCTAAGATTTATATCTGCACCAAGAAAAGGCACTTGATAGAAGCTTCTATTAAGTGCTTGAGATGAAACTTGATATAGAAATCATCAGCAAAAACCAGTTTTGTTTTTTTTTCTATTTGAAAGTCAATGAAATTTGGCATGTAGGCTGAAGAAAGTCTGCACTGATGAAATCATTTTTGAAATTATTTCTCCAGAGACAGTCATCCTAAATTAACTCTTGTTAAAACACCTATGTACGTTGAACTAGCTTCCATTAAATAAGCCTAATGATTTGTCTATGTAAATAATTCATTTCAATTTATATTAAAAATATTGAGCCAGCTTTCAAATCTAAGTTTAGCATCCATGCTTTTATGCTTCTATGCCCTGCAAGCCTGACCACTTGATGCTCACAAGAAGATCTTGGTCTGAGAAGCATTGTGTTACTCTTCTCAAGTTTTGGGTACTTCAATTGAATACTGGATCCAAAATAACTACTTCTTTTTAAAGAAAGCTAAAACAGGAGTCTGATAATAATATTTCTGAAATCAAGTATGCTTTTTAAGTAACAGCCTGTATGCTTTGTTTATATTTCTTAAATATTGTGCAGACAATGGTCTACAAAGGGAGTTGCAGGACAGCAGGGCGGTTACTCAGAGAAAGTGTGCCTTAAAATCAAAGAAAGAAAGAAAGAAAGAAAGAAAGAAAGAAAGAAAGAAAGAGAGAGAAAGAAGACAAGAGAAGAGAAGAGAAAAGAAGAGAAGAGTAGAGAAGAGAAGAGAAAAAAGATAAGAAAAGGAAGCTAGAAAGCTAGTTAATCTTGGCATGGATAGTAGACCTTATATGCCTTCTTCTAAGAAAAGCATGTTTTATAGTTTCTCCATTAAGTTGCTGTTGGAATTTCTACCTTAAATTCTCTCACTGATAGACTAAAGCTATGTGGTGAATTAATTTTTTCTCCTGTATCATGCTTCAACCATATATTTGCCATAGCAAGAGGATGGACTTAGAACACAGCATGACCACTTCAGTCACTCTACTGTCTTTTTCATGTCTTTACAAGATCGTGAGCCTCCATATGGCTCTGGTATACTCCCCTTCTTTACTTTCCTGTTAACTGCAGAATGTTACATGCCTACTTTGAAGGCATCCCTCTTCCCTGCATAATTTGTGATCAGAGAGTTCCTTCCTACCCTTTCAGACATTTCAGAGATTTTCTGAATATCTATAATTTTTAACTGAGGATATCACATAAATTTTCTTGCAGAGTCAGGGGTGGGGGATAAATAACTCCTCTGAAGACAAGGAACTATGTTCCTAGTTTGTTATTTAAAAATACTCTTCTCTATGGCAAAGTTAGTAGGTAAGATTGCAGCTTTTAATAGTGGGATTGATTTCTTAGTTCAGAGTGCCTGTCTTTAATTTAATCCATCACAGTCATTTCACTGGGTCTATGTTATAGGAGGGTGAGAAACACAGCAGTTACAGGGAAAGATTAAAACAGAAGATACTTTTCCAGTAGGCAATAAAGTGTTCTTTATTCTTTCTTAGGTGTCTTAGGGATTTTGTTACCACCTTTGAAATAATCTTCTTATTTCAATAAACATTTAAAACTATGAAGTTAGGATAGAATCTCATGTTCTCACTTTGCCTCCTTTCATTCCAGCCCCACTTTTGATTTCCCATTCTCCCCCTCTCCTTCTCCCTCCCTTCCTTCCCTTTCTCCATTTCCCTTCCTTCCTTCCTTCCTTCTTTCCTTCCTTTTCTCTCTCTCCTTCCTCACACCCACCTTCCCTTCTGCTCTTTCCTTGCTCTTTCATGTGTTTCCACCATTACTTAGGCTATACCATGAAACTGCAATCTCAACACAGCAAGGCAAATCTTATTGACCAAGATAGCTCCTTTTACACTGTATTTCTAATGCAGTCAATGTGGTGGAAAATAACAAAGGAGTCTATATAACAAAAACATATTTGGACAAAGGAGTTAAGAAGGAAACGTGTTTCATTACCTTTTCTCTCCTTCCCTTAGATATTCCCCCTTCTAGCTCCATTCCTTTCCACTAATGGACTAAAACAATCACTTTGCATGTATAGTAAATGTAACAAATTTTTGCATACAATCTACTGACTCATATTTATGCATATCTTTTTATATCAGTGCTGTTGAATAATAGAAATAGATATTTTTCTGGAGTATCCCTGATTTCTTATATATCATCAACTAGAAATTTAGGTAAATATATATTTTCTAAAAGGAATTGTATAAAACAAATATTGAGTCTTTACAAATTCGGTATCTGCAAGTATTTCCGTGTGAAAATTTTACCAAAGTTTTATATCCCTTTAAATTACTAATATATAAGGAATATTTTAAGATTTTTAGAACATTTTACGTGTCTTCTTTTTATTTTCTGTAAAGAGAAAGAAGGTGAACATACATATTAAAGATCATGTGCTATATCTAGAAGAATATTTGGGTTAGAAATATGTGGGTTGTTTTGAAAAGTGAATGCAACAGTTACATATTTGTGAAAAGCCATGTGTTGGAGGATAACTGAACTCATTTCACACTGAATTCTCAATCTGCTATGATAGAAGTTATAGCTTCTAATAAAATTAACATAATGAAAGAAGACTCCAAAGGGGAAAATGATTAATTTAGATTGCCAAAATAATGCAATGATATCACGAAGCACATAACTTCCTGAAAGAAGCTTGATTTTTATTTATAAATTTATCCTGGAAGGGACAAATGGTTGGTAGAGAATATGGGTACATTGTGTGTGTGTGTGTGTTTGTGTGTGTGTGTGTATGTGTGTGTTTGTTTGTGTGTGTGTGTGTGGTGTGTGCTTGTGTATTTTTGTGTGTATATGTTTTATACATAGTCATATATTCATTTGCACGTACATGATTTTGTGTAGGTATATATGTGTATGGATGCACTTGGGTAAGTCGAAGAGCAATGCCAGCTGTCTTCTTAATTACCTTTCATTTTTTTAAGACAGTATCACTCATGGAAGCTAAACTCACAGATTAGGTTAGACTTATCCAATAACCAACATAAAGAATTTTTGTTTACTGAACGCTATGATTGTGGTTATGTGCTACTTTGCCAAATGTTTTGTATGTGTGGAACAGATCCATTTTCAGGTTATGATCTCACTTTACAATCACTTTACAAACTGAATAACCTTCCCAGACCCCATGGTTATTTCTTTACTTAAGCAATATACCTAAGATATTTTATAAATCCTTGTCTTTTTAATATGGGAATATTTGGTATTCCCATGGTATAACGAGAAAGCAATTTATTTTTGATTGAAATTTCCCTAAAAGTTATATGAAATTGAGGGATTACAAAGTTATAACTAAATATGCTAGAAATTAACAACTTCTCAGTACATGAAAGCCCATAGTGTATATTATTATAAAGCAGAGTCAGTGGTTTAATTCACAATAATGATGCTCAGAATAACAAAAAACAGAGGTGTAAACATGGCCTAATAAAATAAGTTATCTAGAGATGGTGAAAATTTATTCTGTATGAATTGCTTTTTATGGATCCCATGGGATTCCTTTCAGCTCTTTTGGTTCTACAACTAGTCTGTCTTTCATAACTGGGGCTGTTCTCCTGAGATAACCCTGGTGGGTTTTAGCTTTTATAGAACAGAACAGAAGCAATGAGGCTATAGAGCCTGATTGGATCCCCACTCCAGGGATTCTGGCTTGTAAGCTGCTCAGGAGGATTTTCAAAATAAACAAAATGCAGGTCTTTTGAAATTTAAGTAAAATGGGCTTGAAAAATCAAAGAAAGATTGCCACTGAGTGGAGATACTCTTGTTTAAAATCAGTGTCCTCATCTTGCAACCCATGTCAAATAATTTGGTTTTTTGTAAAGATATAATTCTCATCCTGTTAATGGATTCAAGTGTATCATACTTGGATTAAATTTTAGATATGTTTGATACAAGCAAGTTATGCTTTGGACTTAACAAGAGCCTGATATTATAATTGCTTCTAACAATTTTTAATAAATAATGATTTCTCCTTATAGGAAATATATTCCATAAAATCACCAAATAGTTGAACAAAATCCAAAGTAGAGTGAAACAACATACAAATAATTATGCGTAAGCACAGTAGTACTTTACCAACCTGTGAGTTATCTATCATAAAAACTTTTTTTTTTTGTATTGTGTAGTTTGTTGTTAAGATAGGACCCATGTTGGCAGGTGCTCTATCCTTTAAGCACAGAGCTATATCCTCTGCCCATTTTATACTGTTAAGAAACGTCCCACCATATTATCAAATCTGGCCTAGAACTTCAGGTCTTGCCCAGGTTGGGATTGAGTCAAATGGTAGACCAAACTAGCTGTGAACATGGCATCATCCTAACTATTGGACTATCTAGAATAATAGTACTCTTTATGAAGTCTGGATGAAAATTAACTTTTACACAATAAATTGTATTGAGTCAAAGAGCAGAATTTACACTCTGGTTGCTTAAAATGTGAGTGCTTGTATTTAACTATAAAGTAGCTTGAATTGGGAAGAAATGTGGCAGGATACTTGGGCTAAATGTGCAATACTTAGTCTTTTTCATTCTCTGCAATGTTCTTAAAATAGAAGAGTGAGTCTCTGTGGTGTTACCTGACCAATGTGTATATATTTGTAGACATTTCTCATGGTGTACTTATGAAATGCCTAACATTGATTTGTGTTGATTTCACAGTCCATGTAATAAATGATACACATGTTCTAAAAACCAAACCAATCAAACAAACAAATATAGCTGGACCAAAGTGAACTGATCTTAACTAATCAGCTTCAAAGTGAACTGAGCTCAACTGCACTTTACTACATTGCCTGAACTTATATCAACTGCACTCAACTGAATTGCCCTCCATTTCTGACTCACTCTATGCTGATCTTAAGTAGCCTCCCTATCTTGTCTGTTCTCATGAAAGTTTGTCATACCTTATCTCTGACTCATTATGCCAAATTTTTCTCTGATTCATCATTTTCTCTATCCCTCAATTAGACAACACTATTAAACACGACTGATTCTTTTTACAAACTAACTTTACCTTCAGTGTTAGGTATTAAAGGTGTTTACTAAAGGCATGGGTGTATTCCAGCCAGAGGGGATAAAAGTGTTTGGCATGTGTTCATTCCACCTGAATCATATGGACTGAGAAGGTTTTTGGATGTGATTTCTTGCCAGAGCAGCCATGTTGTTGGGTTAAAATGTCTCTACATTTTTCTCCCTTCCTGTTTAAGCGAAAAAACATACAATTCATTTATTAGAACAGAAATAATTACAGATCCTATAAGCCTAACACTCTGAAAGTTTTTTTGAAGATACTTTGGTGCGATAATCCTTTTTCTATAATCAAAGTCCTAATCATCTATTCTTCAGCTAATGTTCATTTCAACATCAAGGTTTTCAGTCTGCCAATCTGACAAATGATCTGTCCTTCTTCAGCTAGTTTGTTGAGCTATCTCCATGCAGGGAAATCAGTTTTCTGCATTGTTTATTGCTCTCTTTTTCATTGTCTCTTCCTTCCTTGACTCATGCATTTCATGTAGAAGCTTATCTTGCTCAGATCAGAACTTTATCTGATCTTCCATCAGTTACTCAGGATGGAAAATTAACCATTAAAATTATCTCTAGTAAAGAAAACAAAGGTGAGCCTCCCAGGAGTGTGGAAAATCCTGTGAGAGGAGGTAAGAGGACACAGCTCAGGAGGACTTGCCCGGAATCCTTAGGATACAGGGACTGAGGAACAGCTTGGAGGAAGGAGCATTCTGGGTTCCATCTGTGGTGGGAGACCTCTGCCTGGGCCACCGGAGATCCATAGCCAAATAGCACTGGGAGAAAGCTAGTCCGCTAGGAGTGTGGAAAAGTCCATGAGAGGAGGTAAGAGGAGTAACACTGCTTAGTGGGACTCACCCAGAATCCTTAGGAAACAGTGACTGAGGAATAGCCTGGAAGAAGGCATCTTCTGGTTTCCTTCTGTGGCTGGAGACCTCTGCCTGGGCCACCAGGGCTCCATAGCCAAACAACACTGAGAGAAAAGTAGCCTCTCAGGAGTGTGAGCAAGCCTGTCTACTCAGAGGGACCCACTTGGAATACCCAGGACACAGGAACTGAAGAGTGGGCTTCTGTTTTCTTTCAATGGACTAGGAGAGGATCCAGTGACACAGGGCAACGTACTCAAATAGTGCCAGGAGAGAACTAGAGCCCAGGAGTACCTACATACCTTCAAGCACAGGCAAGACTATCACTTTTTTTCAAATTCATTGGACCAAGAGGGACCCTTGCATAGCCATCAGGACACAGGAAACAAGGGACAGCTTGGGACTAGATCCTTCTGGTTTCTGTCTGCACCCCAGAGGTAACCCTGTACCACAGCTATGCAAACCCAAATTCATCTCAGAGAGAAATGGTCTTCAAGGAGTATTGACACCTAGGATTTCAGTAAAGACAAGCCACAGTCAGAGAGAGTAAGACCAGCTAACACCAGAGATAACCAGCTGGCGAAAGGCAAGGGCAAGAACATAAGGAACAGAAACCAAGGCTACTTGGCATCATCAGAACCCATCTCTCCCACCACAGCAAACCCTGGATACCCCAACACAACAGAAAAGGAAGACTCAGACATAAAATCATATTTCATGATGATGATAGAAGATTTTAAGGAAATAAATAACTCCCTTAAAGAAATACAAGAAAACACAGGTAAATAACTAGAAGCCCTTAAAGAGGAAACACAAAAATTCCTTAAAGAATTACAAGAAAGCAAAATCAAATGTGCAAAATTACAGAAAAACACAATCAAGCAGATAAATTAAATGAACAAAACCATCCAGGAACTAAAAATAGAAACAATAAAGAAATCACAAAGAGAGACAACCCTAGCATTAGAAAATGTAGGAAAGAAATCAGGAGTGATAGATGCAAGCATCACCAACAGAAAACAAGAGATAGAAGAGAGAATCTCAGGTGCAGAAGATACTATAGGAAACATTGACACAACAGTCAAAGAAAATGCAAAATGGAAAAAGCTCCTAACCCAAAACATCCAGGATGTCCAGGATACAATGAGAAGACAGAACCTGAGGGTAATAAGTATAGAAGAGAGTGAAGATTCCCAATTTAAAGGACCAGTAAATATCTTCAACAAAATTATAGAAGAAAACTTCCCTAACCTAAAGAAAGAGATGAACATAAATATACAAGAAGCCTACAGAACTCTAAATAGATTAGACCAGAAAAGAAATTCCTCTAGTCACATTATAGTCAAAACACCAAATACACAAAATATGGAAAGAAAATTAAAAGCAGTAAGGGAAACAGGTCAATTAACATATAAAGGCAGACCTATCAGTATATTTCCATAAGCCCAGAAGTTCAAAGAATAATAGAGGGAAAGTGCCAACTCAAGGAGGGAAACTACACCATGGAAAATGCAAGAAAGTAATCTTTCAACAAACTCAAGATAAGATAGTCACATAAACATAAAAACAACATAAAAAATAACAGGGCGCAACAATCACTATTTCTTAATATCTCTTAACATCAATGGACTCAATTTCCTAATAAAAAGACATAGACTGACAGACTGGATCCATAAATAGGACCCAGCATTTTGCTGCATCCAAGAAACACACCTCCCTGTTAAAGACAAAAACTACCTCAAAGTAAAGGGCTGGAAAACAATTTTCCAGGCAAATGGTCCAAAGAAACAGGAGTACTACTCATCTATTAAAAACAATGACTTCATGAAATTCTTAGGCAAATGGATAAAAGTTGAAAATATCATCCTGAGTGAGGTATCTCAGTCACAAAAGAATGAATATGGTATATACTCACTGATAAGTGGTTATTAGCCCAAATGTTTGGAATACCCAAGAATCACTTCGCAGCAACCATTGGGCTGAGCATGAGGTCCCTGATGGAGGAGTAGAAGGGACTGAAGGAGCTGAGGGAGATTGCAGCCCCATAGAGGGAGCAACAGTGTCCATTGACCTGACCTCACAATGCTCCCGGAGACTGTATCACCAACCAAATAATACACATGGAGGAACCCATGGTGTTGGCCACATATGTGGCAGAGGAGGGTCTTATTAGCCATCAGGGGGAGGAGAGGCCCTTGGGCCTGAGAGTGTTAGATGCCCCAGTGTAGCAGAATGCCAAGGAGGGAAGACAAAAGTGAGTGGGTACATGGGTGGAGAGGCAGGGGGAGGGGATGGCGGGGTTAGGGAGGTTCCAAAGGGGAGATCTGGAGAAGGGAAACATTTGAAATGTAAATAAAGTATCAAAAAGAAAGAAAACAAAGGTGAATGAGATTCAAAGTGCAAAGATTACATATATATAATAGTGCTATATACATATACATATATATATATATGTATATATATATCTTACTAAGTCTGACAGTGTGATAGAATAGATCTAAAACAACAGAAGCATTTGTGTTCACTGTTCCTGCCTTGCCTTACTCGATAAAACATATTTTCAATTTTACTTCAAACTATTTCAAAATTTCTAGTGTTCTTGTTCAAAAGACTTAGCAGTACTTATACTATACAGTGATTCAATTTTTGTGAATATTAGAATTTTTTTATTAAATTTCAACTCAATAGTAAGAATCTACACTGGGGGAACTTTTCTGTAATGGTACTATTTGTCTCTCTCATCGAAATATCTATTGTGCATCCATGCATATTTCAGTGAGAATAACCATAGAATTATGAAAATAACCTTTATGTTTTCTCCAAATGTATGTTATATGCAAACAGTACACATCTTAAAAATGATTCTATAATGGGAATCTGTCATTAAATTTCCTGAAATATTATAGATATTAAAAATTATTTAAAAAATTAGCTGGATTCAAGTTCATACTGAATATGATCCTTGAAAAAGGACTGCTAGAGGACAGAGGATTTAGATCTCTGTTAAGTTTAATAAGTTTGCATGGTTGAATTTCCAGTTGCAAGTTACATGAAAATAGGCAAAGAAAGCCATAGGTGCAAAAAAATTAATCAACACCATCAGTAATTAACCAGCCCACATTTTTATTTATTGAACCAGGAAAAAATACCATTTACTAATAACACTATGCATACATGAACTTTTAATTGTAGGTTTTATTTCCAATTTAAACTAATTTTATAAAGCTGAGACGAGTAGGTGGCCCCTGCTGGTAGAAAGAAAAAGTATTTGCTACTGCAGAGAGCTTGTTCATGAACTGCTTGAGGTGACTTAACATGAACAATCACCTGTCACAAATGAAGCAGCTGCTGAGAGACCCAGGAGTGTTTTTGGGTTTAAGGTTACACTGATTTTGACAAAAATGTCTCAAGTCCTTTTTATCCATTTCCTCTTAGATGTCATTTCTCTGAAATGTGAAGCTCTTAAGAATCAAGAACTGATGTCTTGAGATTGTCAAAAAGAAATCTGTAAAAATACTGAGCGTCAAATTTATCACTTATACTTTATCCTTGTAACACTGTTGCAAAGTATAGACTACTATTACTCCCATTTTGAAGGTTAAAAATCTATAATTCTATTGACATATTTAAACTTAGAAGCAATGAATAATCCCTACACATATGCCCAAAACATCCAAATTTGTTTGAAGTTCAGCAGCTCAAACTCCATTCCTTATTCCTTACAATTTCCAGTCACTAGTTGTCAAAAAGCAGCGAAAAGCACACGGTAGAAATGGGGAGAAGAGAAAAATCAGATTAGTCTTTTAGATAATTAAAAAAATTGTTTTTACACTTATTTGTTTTAATATATTTGACTACTATATGATGAAATGAAACTTTCAACTGTAATAAAACACAGAGCAGCATTTTGTTAGAACAGATATCCTATCTAGATTAATACACTGGTGACTCCAGAGACCTCATGATCCAACCATTACCTTGAATTGTACTTTCTAGCAGCCAAGTTTGAAAGATATGAAATTTCAGGAGACAGTTTATTTTCTAACCTTAAGAAGAAGTGAGGAGGTATGGTGGGGTGGGGGATGAGTGGGGTGGGGATATCCTCATGGAGATGGGGGGAAGTGATTTGGGCTGTGGGACAGTCAGAGGGTAGACCTGGAGAAGGATAAATTCTGGATTAGATTTGCATCTAAACACACACACACACACAGACACACACACACACACAGACACACACACACACACACATACACACACACACACACACACACACACACACACACACACAGGAACACCCAGTTTGACTCTTGATTCTCCGAGCATCCTCACAAATATCTCTTTTTCACTTTCCTTTCCTCATTGTATCTTTCTCCTTCTTTACTCTGTCCTTCACCTTATCTTTATCTTTTGTCATACTTGATGAGTATTCTCTTTGAAGGGTGGAGATCTAAACACTACTCACTAAGACCAAAGTTAAAATTGAACATCTGTGTTAAGTATACCAATAAAAATATAAGAAAAAAAATCATTTCTCACAGAGAAGTCTTGAATGCATTTACAGGAAGGGTTTTTGGTTTGGTTTAGTTTGGGTCTTTTGTTGTTGTTGTTGTTCATTTGTTTGTTTATTTGCTTGATTTTTAATTCACTTTACATCCCAAACACAGACCACCTCGCTTCTGTCTTTACAGTCCAACTTTTACAAATCTCTCCCTCACTGCGCTCAGAGAAGTAGAATCTCCCTTGTATACCACCCCACTTTGGGACATCTAGTCCCAGCAAGTCTAGGTACATCCTCTCTCACTGAGCCAGTCCAAGAAGTGGGGAAAAGGGATCAAAGGGCAGGGAACGGAGACAAAGACAGCCCCAGAGCCACGTGTTAGGGCAACTATAGGAACACCAAGTGACACATTTGCTACCAGCCTGTAGGGTTCTAGATCTAGTTCTTCTATGTTCCCTGGTTGGTGACCCAGGTTTTGTGAGGCCCAGTGGTCCCAGGCTAGTTGACCCTGTTGGGATTCTTATGGTCTCATTGAGCCCTGTCATTGCCTCACTTCTATCCCACACTCTTCTACAAGACTGTTTGGCTGTGGGCCGCTACATCTGCCTCCATTTGCTGCCTGATGAAGCCTCTCAAGAGACAGTTTTGCTAGCTTCCTGTATGCAGGCATAGCAGAGTGTTATTAATGATTTAAGGAATTGGCTTTCTCACATTAAATGAGTCTCAAATTGGGGCAGTCATTGGTAGGCTGTTCCCTCGGTTCCTGCTCCATCTTTACCCTTTACATCTTTTAGGCAAGACATTTTGGGTTGAAGGTTTTGTGGTTGGACAGATGTATGACTCCTTACTCTGGAAATCTTGCCTGGCTACAGGAGGTGGTCATTTCAGTGTCTATATTCCCCTCTAATAGGAGTAGTTAGAGTCACCCTTGTAAATGCCCAGTATTCTCTCCCATTCCAAGCCTCCAGCTAGTCACGAAAGAAGCCCCCAACCCAGATTTTCATTCTTATTCCCAGCCCTCTCTCATCCTCCTTTTCCTCAAAGGTGATCACCATACCCATTCCCCTTCTCACTTCATCTCCTACTCAGATCCTTCCCTCTATCCATCTCAGAGGACTATTTAGTTTCCTTTTCTCAGTAAGATTAGTGCATCCTCACTTGGGAGCACTGTATGACTCAATTTCTTTGGGTCTGTGGATTTTAGCATGGTTATCCTGCACTTTCTAGCTAATATCCACTTATAAGTGAATACATACCATTTGTGTCTTTTTGTCTCTGGGTTACTGCACTCAGGATGATATTATCAAGTTTCATCCACTGCCTGGGCAATCCATGGTGTCTTTGTTTTAAATATCTGAATAATATTCACTTATGTAGACGTACCCTGTTTTCTTTATCCATTCTTCAGTTGAGGGACATCTAGGTTGTTTCCAGTTTATGTCTAATATGAATAAAACTGCTATAAACATAGATGAGCAAGGGTCCCTGTGGTATAGTGGGTCATCTTCTGGTTATATGCCCAGATAAAAATAAATCTGGGCATATACCCAGAGATAAATGGAGAGAAAAATCTGGGTTTTGAGGTAGAGCTAGCCCCAATTTCTTTAGAAACTTCTGAATTGTTTTCCAAAGTGGTTGTACAGGTTTGCACTCACACCAGCAATAGAAGAATATTTCCCTTGATCGGCATCCTCACTAGAAGTGTTATCATTTGAGGTGTGATTTTAGTAATTCTGATAGATATAATATGTAATCATACGGTTGCTTTGATTTACATTTTACTTATGACTAAAGATGTTAGTTATTTCTTTAAGTACTTGTCATCCATTCAAGATTTCACTACTGGGAATTCTCTGTTTAGCACTGCACTATCTTTTTTAATTGGTTTATTTAGATTGCTGGTGTCTAACTTCTTAAGTTCTTTATATATTTTGGATATTAGTCCTCTGTTGGATACAGTGCTGATGAAGATCCATTCTATATCTGTAGGCTGATGTTTTGTGCTCCTTACAGTGTCTTGTGTCTTACAGAAACTTTTCAGCTTCATGAAGTCTCATTTATTTACTATTAATTGCAGATCGTTGAGTCATTGGAGTTCTCTTCAGTAAGTAGTCGCCTTTACCTATGAGTTTAAGGTTACTCCCATGTTTCTGTTCTATTAAATTTAGTGTATCTGGTTTTTCATTGAGGTCTTTGATCTACTTGTATTTGAATTTTGTACAAGGTGACAAATACAGATCTAATTGAATTAGATTCATTACATACAGACATCCAGTTAGATCAGCACCATTTGTTTAATCTGTTTTCTTTTTCCATTGTATGATTTTACAATTTTTGTCAAATATTAAGTGCCTGTTCTGTGTGGGTTTATTTCAGGGTCTTTGCTATGATTCCATTGATAAACATCTTTGTTGCTATACCAATTCCATTCAGATTTTAATATTGATCTGTAGTATTGCTTAAAGTCAAGGGTGGTGACACCTCCAGAAGTTCTTTTATTGTTCGGGATTGTTTTAGGTATTCTGGGATTTTTGTTTTTATATGAAGTTGAAAATTGCTCTTTCAAGGTTTGTAAATAATTGTGTTGGAATAATTATGGGGATTGTATTGAGTCTGTAGATTGCTTTTGGTAAGATGTCCATTTTCTCTATGTCAATCCTACCAATCAATGAACATGATAGACTGATATCTTCCTCAATTTCTTCCTCCAGTGACCTGAAGTTCTTGTCATGCATGTCTTTCAGTTGTTCGGTTATAGTTACACCAAGATATTTTATATTATTCATAGTTACAGCAAAGGGTGCTATTTCCCTAATTTCTTTCTAGGCCTGTTCACTGTTGCATAAGGAGAGCAACTTTTTATTTGAGTTAATTACTTTTGTGTCCTGCTACACTGATAAAGATGTTTATCAGCTGTAAGAGTTCTCTGGTAGAATTTCGGGAGTCACTTAAGTATTCTATTATAGCATCTATGCATAGGCATACTTTGACTTCTTCCTTTCCAATTTTGATATCCTTGATCTGCTTTAGTTGTCTTATAGCTCCAATTAGAACTTCAGTTACTATATTGAATAAATGGTGAGAAAGTAGGTAGCCTTAACTTTTATCCCTGAATTTATTTTAATTGCTTAAATTTTTCTCCATTTAATTTAATGTTGGCTGTTAGTTTGCTGTATATTTATTTTATCATGTTTAGATATGTGCTATTAATTCTTGGTCTCTCCCAGTCTTTTAACATGAAGGGGTGTTGAATTTTGTCAAAGGATTTTTCAGCATCTAATGAGATGATCATGTGATTTATTTTCTTTCAGTTTTTTTTTTTTAATATGGTGGATTAGATTGGTTCATTTTCATATATTGAACCATCCCTGCTTCCCTTTGGATGAAGCCTACTGGATTCGGATGGATGATGTTTTTGATGTCATTAGTTAATTTGGCTATGGGTTTAACTATTTTGTTGATTTTCTGAAAGAACCAGCTCTTGGTTTCATTGATTTTTTTATATTGTTTTCTTTGTTTCTAATTGATTGATTTAAGCCACTATTCTGATTGTTCTATCCCTCCTATTCAGTGTGTTTGCCTCTTTTATCTCTCGAGCTTTCAGATGTACTGCTAAATTGCTGGAATGAGAGTTTTATAATTTCTTTGTGGATGCATTTTATGCTATGAACTTTTCTCTTAGCACTGTTTTCATTATGTCCAAAAATCTGTGAATGTTGTGCCTGCATTTTAATTGAATTCTACAAAGTCTTTAATTTATTTCTAATTTCTTCCTTGACCCAGTGATCATAGAGTAAAGAATTGTTCTGTTTCCATGAGTATGTTGGCTTTCTGCCTTTCCTGTTGTTATTGAAGTCCAATTTTAATCCATGGTGGTCTGTTAAAACACCAATTATTATTTCTATTTTCTTGTATCTATTGCTTGTGACAGAGTATGTGGTCAATTTTGGAAAAGATTCCTTGAGGAGCTAAGAAGGATGTATATTCTTTTGTTTTGAGGTTAAATGTTCTGTAGATAATTCTTAGGACCATTTGATTCATAACTTCTATTAGTTTCACTATTTCTCTGTTTTTTTTCTGTTTTGATGGCCTGTCCACTGGTGAGAGTAGGATGTTAAAGTCCCACACTATTAATGTGTTGGGTTCTGTGTGTGATTTAAGGTTTAGTAATGTTTCTTTTCCAAACGCAGCTCCCCTTATATTTGGGGCAAAGATATTCAGAATTTAGATGTCCTCTTGGTGCATCTTTTCCTTTGATGAATATGACGTGTCCATTTCCATAACTTTTGATAATTTTTGGTTGAAAATCTGTTTTGTTAAATATTGCAATCTCCACTGCAGTTTGTTTCTTGAGTCCAGTTGCTTGTAAAACTTTCTTCTAACCCTTTATTCTGAGGTAATATATATCTTTGTTGTTTAGGTATATTTCGTATATGCAGAAGAATGACAGATACTGTTTAAGCATATAATATGATAGCCTGTGTCTTTTTATTGGTGAATAGAGTCCATTGATTTTGAGACATTTTAATGACCAAGGATTGTTAGTTCCTTTAATTTTGATGTTGGTGAGTTGTTCGTGTGTGTGTGTGTGTGTGTGTAGTTCTCTTCTTTTGATTTTGCTGTGACATGATGATTAAATTCTCCTGTTTTCTTGGGCATATTTACCCTTCTTCTGTTGGTGCTTTCCTTCTAGTGTCTTTTGTAGGGCTGGATTAGTAGAAAGATATTGTTAAAATTTGGTTTGGTGATGGGATATCATGGTTTCTCTATGTTTTTGGAATGAAAATTTTGCTGCTTATAATCTAGGTTGACATTTGTAGTCTCTTGGGGTCTGCGAGACATTTGTACTGGTCCTTCTGACTTTTTTAGTATCTGTTGAGAAGTGACATGTAATTCAGATAGTTAATTCTTATGTTCCCAGAAGCCACTGTTTTATAACTCCAATTTTTGGAATGAAAATCCCCTTGATGTTGTTAACTAGGATGCCCAGAGGTAGTAGAGCATAAAATTGTAAGCTCTGTATTTCTATGTTAAAAGATAAACTCTTTTAGGTTTCCTTTCTCTGATTCAACCAACTCTTAAAGCATGCATCAGTGAACATAAGTCAAGGTAGAATATGGGTGCTGGTCTATGATTATGTTTGCTAATACCTATGCACTATCTGTCTTCCTTAGTTGCCTGAGGGCAGTGGGAGTTTGACGAATACTCATATCCATAGGAGCAAACACAAGACTCAGGAGGAGGTAGATTTTGAAAGGATTGGAATAACCTGAGACCTAATGAAACTTTACTGTTTTTGTTTTGTTGTTTTTGAGTGTGTGTGTGTGTGTGTGTGTGTGTGTGTGTGTGTGTCTGTGTCTGTGTGTCTGTCTGTCTGTCTGTCTGGGTAAATTCCTTTTGGTAATGGTGCCTATAGTTTCTGCTTTCTTTATCTGTGTTTGTTGGATTCATGGTATATTGGCAATTACCATTCCAATAATGGTAACAGAGAGAATTATCATGTAAAGTTCTTCCTGAGTTGGTTCTTAAATGCGTTTGACTACTTTTTTGAACCAGGTTCACAATATATCACCATGTTTGAATTGGAGATCTGTTGGGTCTTTCAGTTAATTTGACAAATAGCCTTTATAGAGGACTAGATGGCCTGCAGTAGGTAAAGAAATTCTTATATCTGCAAACTGCTGTTCTCTGAGCTTAGCAAGCAATGGGGGATGCCTTCCAAACATAAGCTCAAAAGTGATAAATCCTTGCCTATATGGGATGCAGCAAGCCTGAAATAAGCAAAAGGACAGTTTATCCAGCTTTCACCAGACTTTAGCGGAAAGGTATTTGTTTTGCTTTGGTTTGTTTTTTTACTTGGTTGGTTGAGTTTTGTGTGTTTCTGTGTTTGGGTGATTGGTTGTTATTGTTGGATATTCACCAGGAAGGACTACTGAGACACAGATTTAAGCCAATAAACAGTTTTTGTTAGTGGACCAACAACTACAATTGATGTTCAGAATCCCTGTGTAGCCCTAAGCCATTCTCAGATTGAACTATTAAGCACAAAAGTCATATCCTGAGTTGACATACTTGAGTTAACAAGTACAGTTAGCCAGAAGAAGCCAAAACAAGGTTAGTACATGTAGAGACTTTCCCAGACTACAGACATTGATGGATTAGGTCTTTATTTTTGTTTTGGCAGCAATGTCTACGTATTGAGTTTTACAGCCTGAGTGGTACTTCCATGATGGAGTCAGTTGTTCTAAGTTCTGGGGGCCTACTAAAATCTAGAGACTATTAAAGTTAGAACTATTTTTAAATAAAAATATTTTTAACTCTTTAATTTTTATTTTACATACCTATTTTATTGCCCACACAGAATTAGAAGTCTAAATTCATAATCAAATTTCAATCTATGCCTAAAGCATTAGCTATTAATTGATAGATTTTGATCTTGAAAGCCAGATCATTGTTCTATGTATGCCGCTTCTATGGGAGGCAAAATATTGGACCATTTTTGGAAGAGCTTTTATATTATTTGAGTAGTTTCAGTCCAGGTAGGAAATACTTCTACTCACCTGGAAAAGGTACTATTAAACTATCAAGTACTTATTTGCTTCCCTGGCAGGACAGACCTTAGTAAAGTTCCTTTTCTAGAGTTTGCTTGAGTTTTGGCCTCTTATTTAGATCCTTTCCTAAGTAAAATGTCTATTTTTATGATTTACTTAAACACAAACCTGACATCTGACAAGGACTTCCTGTATCAGGCTGTCCAGTCTAGAGATACCTTTGTCTGAGGAACTCAGAAAATTTTGTGGATCATTAAATGATTACATTAGGAAAAGTTAGTTATCAAAATATTGCCAATTATTTCTGGGGGAATATTTCCCTCCTATATCAGTTATGCTAACTTGTCTTTTTTTTCTTTCATTTTTCATACTCTTATTTTCATTTAGTTGTATGATAGAGTATTACATAACTGTTGGTTGGGGGCTGTCAACCAGAATATCAATAGGCCCAAACAGTCTTAGGGTCATTTGTTAGGTAGCTAGGTGAGTGACCCAGTTATCTCTTGCCTCTAGCAAGTCAGTTTTTATGCCTTTTTTACTCAGTGGTGAAAAGCCCTTTTTCTCTGATGATCATAGCATAGACATGTACAATAGCAAAAACATAATGACTGTCTGTGTATATGCTGATAAAATTTCCCTTTTCCTATCTGAGAGCTTCCATTCAAACAGTCAATTTTTTTTTTTTTTTTTTTTTTTTTGGGTTGAGATACCTGGCCCTATGGCTTGGTGCCTCGTTTGAGTTAAAGTCACCACTATACCTCCCTCATACCTGGTTCCATCAATAATACATCTGCCCTCATCTGTGTAGAGTATTGCATATAGATCTTTCAAGAAAATGTTCATTTGTTTGAGTTGAATCTTCTAGACCAATAAGGTCACCTCACAACAGTCATGAATAACTACCTGAGGATTGTCATCAGGCAATAAGATACCAGAATTTATGGAGATGGGTTTCTTAAACTTCACTAGGTGGTTCATAAGTAGGGCCTCACTATGTCACATGGACATTAGACAGCCAGAACCCTGATGTTCCTTAGAGGAGGGACTTGACTGTATAGAGTGCATTGATCCTGATGCAGAGTCAACTTATCTCATGTTTAATCTCTAGAATAGCAATCACAGCCCTAACTTTTAGACAGGTGGGTCATACTGTGGCTATATAGTTCAATTGGTTGGAAACATTTGCCATAGAGCATTTCCATGGCCCCAGAATTTGAGATAAAACTCATTTTGCAATGTCTTTTGTTTTGTGGATAAGCAAATGAAAAGGTTTAGAGACATCTCAAAGTCCTAGAGCTAGAGCCTAGGTCAGAACTGTGTTTATAGCCTCAAACAGTTTTTATTTAGTCTCAGATAGAGAGCTTGGTGCTCCCCTTTGTGTTGCTATTTAAAGACCTTGCTATTTATACAAGCCTAGTATACAGAGGTAGCAATAGCCATCTACACATAGAAACTCGAAACCTGTCTCATGGTTTTTGAATTTGAGATCTGAAGGATGGCAGTAACTATCTGAAGGAAATAGGCTCATTTCCTTCCCTTGGCTGGTAGCCATATAAGTAGCCTCTTGATGTACAATGTTCAGCTTTCTTGGCCAAGTCACTATAGCCTAATGTCTATAACTATTACAGAAGTCCCATAGTAGCCCTTTAAAATCTATTTCAGTTTCAGAAGTTAGAAGGTGATTGTCTACATAAGAATATGGTTTCCGGAACCTTGGACAAAAGGGGCAGGAAATCAACACTTAGTGTCTCATCCAACCAGATTGGAGAGTGTTATTTCTTTGTTGGTTTTATTCTTGTGGCAGCCTGTTCCATGTAAGTTACCCTCTGTATATTCCATCTGGGTCTTGAATTTCAATATCAAAGATAATCGGAATCATTTCTGCCAAACAGAGTCTGAAGAATGTATCTTTCAGGCCTGGAGGAATCAGACTCATGGGAGCATATTGGTTTGGGACTGTGGGTTAGATGATACTTTCTTATTCACCTCCTTCAGATCTTAGATATACCTATGATCAGAGGTTCCAGGTTTTCTCACAGGTAGATATGGTGATTTTCAGGTTACAAGGATGAATGTTTCACTGAGCTGTGCAATGTGGACCGCAATCACCTTTTGGCTTCCAGGTTCATCCAGTTGATGTTTTGTTTATTTTGTTTTGTTTTGCTGTGTTTTTGCTTTTGTTTTCTTTTGCTTTCTTTTTGTTTGAAGATAGACAGGTCTAATCATAGAAAGCCAGTAAGTAGTCTTTTTCTGTGGTCTATACTTAAGTTCCTGCCCACTATAAAACCTAACCAACTCCAAGTCCACCAAGTAAATCACAAAGTCCACTTCAACAATCATCCTATGGCAAACCCCCTTAGCAACAGCTAAGTAACAGCAGAGTCGAGGTACATATAGATGATTAGGAATACTACAGAAAATAGATAACCAAACCATCCTGTTTGTCAGGTGGTTTTGCCTCTGTGTTTTGTTCCTGCAGATTATGCCAGAAATGCAGTTTTTAAGATACTGACCTGCTGATCCATATGGAAATCTTCCAAGCTTGCTGTAAGCACAATAAATACCCCCACGACCTTAGACTCAAGGCTCTCTCTTGTGAACCATTGCAACAATGACAGTAAAAATTCTTGATCACAATCTCATCATAAAGACCCTTAAGTGTAGCATTAGAATTGGCTCTTCAGTGGCCTTTGGTGTCCCTGTGATTTGGAAGTAACACCTACAAATTCCTCCCTTGAATTTTTGGCTTAATTTCCTTTCATAATTGGCTATAAAATGTAAACTGAAATATACTCTTTCCTCTTCAAGTTAGTTTTATAAAATATTTTATCCTAACAACCAAGAAACAAACTACAATAAAAGGTAAACCCATAGATGTAGAGTTTAATAAATACTTGGTTGATTTCTTTAACTATTGAAGAAATTCAGTACTTGTACACTATAGACCTTGTGGTAGAATTCTGTAACTCAAACAGCTGAAGATGCTGTAGCATGAAGCTGAGGAGTTCAAATAGAGTCTTGGCTGCACTATAAGATTCTATTTTTAAATGCTTAAAGAAGAAGCACTTGGAAAAAATAAAGTCCTTAAAAGTATCCATTGGAAAACAAATATTATACCTTAAATTCAGATATATCAAATATTAAAATTATTCAAATTTAATCCTGTTGTTTGTATAAATAGAAATCACATGATTTATAAAAATATGAAAAAGCTAAAGCAATAACAAAATAATTCCTTTTAAAACAGAAAAATCAATATGTTTTATCAGCCCTAAATATAAAATATAATTTAAGTATTATCTAAGATCTATTTTATTTCTTATACCATATTAATGTGTTGTGTTATACCTTATGTACCTCTATTATATTACTTCATTGACTGTGGTATTTACTGTTGAATCATACTTAGTAATATTTGATTGGTAAAATGAAAATCAATTAATAAAATAATTAAATCATAATGGGTAGACAATATAATTGGAATCACAAAAAAACTCATTTCTGTAAGCCAACTTAAATCTGTAATATACCAGCAAATTTGGTAGTCGAGAAAAATTTGAAAATTTCTAGAAATAAAGAGATTGAATCCAAAATTAAAGACATCTCTCAAAGAAAAGCCAGTAATTAGAATATTTTCTTGATAAACTTGCTATGCAATTATTGACCTAAGGGTAATCAGCTTTTACCATTTCGATGTAATTAGAGAGAAGTAAACTTGTATTCAGACTGTTATTACTTTAATACCGAAATCAAGAAAAACAACAGAAAAGAAAACCTCAAATCAACACACTTAATGGATAACTATGCATATATATTCAAGTAAACACCATCTAACCAAATTTAGTAATTCATTGAAAATAAATATCACAAAATTGACATCTTGGCATATCGTTATAATCTCAACATTTGGAAGAAAAACAGTCAACAACAGCATACTTTCAAAACAAGTTTGGACATAAAACAATATGACTCAACAAACAAAAAAGAAACAAGTTATCTACTATGCCTTAATTAATTTTCTATTGCTATGATTTAATACCATGACAAAGGCAACTTTTCTAAGGGTTTACTTTGAATTATTGTTCCAGAAGGATTGTCCTTCATGATTGGGAGACATAGCAACATGTGGAAGGCCTAATGACAATAGCAGAAAGAAGAGGGCACATATCCATATGACAAGAACAATGTAGAAACAATGAACTGGATCTAGTGCTAGGCTTTAAAGGTACAAATTCCTCTCCCAATGATGTATTTTTTCTTCAAGATCACACATTATAAACTTCTCCAAATAGTGCCAATAACTGGGAACCAAGTACTCAAATACTGTAGCCTATAGGGAGCTGTTTGATTCTGAATCTGGTCTTCCTTTTGGGTAGGGAAGAATCTACTTAGGAAGGAGAAATAGAATAGGTAGTTGTGGGTAGTTGGGGTATATGAAAAGGTAGAGACTAGAATTTGTGGATAAAATGAGGAATTGGAGGAGGGAGAAAAGATGGAGAGGGACAGCAAAAATATAGGGCCATTTATGTGGTTATATGAAAACCCAAGATGGTAGAAAATTCTTAAAGTTTATACATATATGAAAGAAATATACATTGAATCACCAAATAAATGGGGAGACAAAACTGCAATTGAACATCTCTCACTCCACCCATTAAACTGTCCAGTGGCCAGGTTGAGTTATTTGCCATAAGAATACTACAGCTACTGCCAAAGTTATAGATTGCTTTTCTCAAATTAATGGAAAAGCCTTATTGTTGAAGAAAGCACCTATACTGAACATGAAAAAAAATCAAATTGGTGAATACGTTGATTCTTCACCCTTATTGACTCATGTACATGGTAAGGAAGGTACTTTGGAAGCTATCAGAGGAGAAAGATTTCTATGAATCCAGTTATAAATCCTTGAAGCTACAATGGTACTGAGTTGGAAGATATGCTGACACAATAATGGCAAAAATGTGTGAATAATCAGTCATCATCTGAATAGATTTAATGTGTACTCCAGGTGGTGGATTCCACAATTGCCACTGGTTACTTGCTTGAGTGACCAAGACCTTGTGACTAGATGAGCCACAGACTTACAAAGAAAAGCCAAGTACTACTTTTTCTGCTTTTTTTTTTAAATGAAGCAATATAATTACTCTTAATAAATTCTGCTATATCTATAGGTCAGCATCTCACTTAGATATAATCAGAGAAGATTACTCCAGCATTATTAGAACAAGCACAAAGATGAAAACATGGACAATGCAAAGAGACTTAGATACATTGGAGTTCTCCGTCCTAAATTGAGGCAAGAAGAAAGAAAGAATGTGGACTTTGGTGAATGAGGAGACAATGTGGATTGGCAGGAGTTAAAGGAGAGCAAATCATAATCAGGATATCTTGTTTAAAAAATACATTTTCAATAAAATAAATGAAAAGAAGAAGGCAGAAAATTGGAAGGAGATGGGGGAAGAACTAGGAGAAGTTTATTAGACTTGTGAAAATGATCATAACATATTATATTTTTAGAAGAAATATGAAACCACAATAAACAAAATACAGAAATCCACTGAGAAAACAAACAACACTAATAATCAACAACATAATGACAACAATTAGTGAACACATTTTCTTAATAATTTCAAATATCAGTGGCCTCAATTCTCCAATTAAACTTTGGATCTAGATAAAACACAATCAAAAAAGCATAAAACAACAACAACAACAACAAAAATAAAACAAACAAATAATAAAAAAACTACCCTAAGATTCATATGGAACTACAAATGACTCTAGAGACATCTCACAGTAAGATCAGAAGAATCATTGTGTTGGACAAGATGATGAGCGAGACCCAGAGGAATGTCTTCAGAGAAATCTCCTTACCACAGGAAAATATGTTTTTTTTATTATCTTTCAAGGGGTAGCTGCAAGTCCGACAGCATTTGATTTACTCTGGGTTTTAGCAAAAAGTGACAAGGAACATGGAAGGTCAGAATCAGGTAGGACAATAAATTAGTAGATATAAAAAACACAGCACAGAGTAACTTCTTAACTTTCGGTTCCAGGAGAGAGCTTCAGGTAGACTCCTCTTGTTCCCCTGCTCCCTTGGTCCTACCTTTCTTTCTTTTGTTCCTCCCTTTATTAAATGTCCACCCACTATTTCCTTTTTGATAATCATATGGTAATTGAAAAATATTTAAGACCCTGTCATCAAAAACTTCTTATTTTACACAGAGAAATGAAATTTGTAACTGAAGTGACAATAAGACAGCTAAGGAAGGTTTCTAACTTTGTGTATACTATTGAAGTTTGGAGCTTGCTTCAAAGGAAATTGGTAAATTACCATTTGAAGTAAATAGAGTATGAGAATGTCTGAGTCTAAAAATCTAAGTCACATCATTTTAAAATAACTTGATTGATTCATAACTGAATTTAGTTGATTTTATAAGAATAATATACTCATTTAATTATACTGAAAAGTTTAGAGATTACATTCCAAACTCAAACACAATCATAACTGAATATCATATTTTCCATGTCAGATTAATTGCAAATCTTGTAGTACAAACTTCTTTGCATTATAATAATTAGCACATAAATGTCAAAGGTCATTGGAAATGTCTTTATGGAGAAAATGAATCCAAATCATCAATGGACAGAAGAAGAACTTAATGGAGATTACATAGTCACAGGAATGCCAGCAGCATATTAGCAGGATAAAGAGAATAGCTAACTCCTAGATTGCATGAAACTGTTTTGTAAATAAAACTTCTATATTTTAAAGTAAGTTGTAGATAAAATGTGCTAAAATAATTAAAGATCACAATTATGGGTGTGTTTTCAAGCAACAATTCATGTGCAAGCATGTTCTTGGTTAATTTCTTATGTGCATATGTGTCTACTTTTATTATGAATGAAGCTATGCAGCAAGCTATAGTAGGTTGGCAGTGTGTGTTTCACTCTTTTCTTAATTTTCTTCTCCAGTTAATGTTTACATTTCCTTTTCTCAATTCCATCTTGATATTTAATTATGCTCTATAATTGTCTCTGTTGGAAAATATCTGTGATTGACTACACCTTTGTTCCTGTGTTTTGTCCGATTCCTTGTGGACTGTACAATAACTTGTTGATGTTGAATATTCTATTTGCCTTTGTTGATTTTTTACCCTGAGTGTATGACAGAATTAGAAATTTTAGCAGTTTCATTTTTTTATACAACTTAAAATATATTTCTTATAAATACTCTCTTATTAGATTCATAAAATGACTTCAGTGTGTTGGAGCTATTATATTATTTTATATTAACAGTATGTTGCTTACAATATTTTGATAAAGCTTTTTAATTAGTAATTTTATTTATTTACATTTCAAATGTTATCCCCCTTCTCAGTTTCCACAATTTAAAAATATAAATTTCAAATATAGTTTCTAGTTATATTTATTTTTGATATTCAAATTCTCCATGCCCTCTATGTTTTCTGTTGCCTATACATTTTTATCTTTAATTTTTTATTTTACAGTGATAATAATATTTTATACCTCTTGTTAAGGTGGAAAGTTCAAGTTTTGGTTGTAAGATATAATATGACTGATACATGAATACTTATATCTTGCTACTCTTTGCTACTATGTTCCACAAAATAACTTTGTATAAGTATTTGAAAACATGGCTTAACAATTATCTGCTTTATACATAATGCATTTATTCTTATATCAGTATTTTCACAGAAAAGTTTTATATTGTTTATATTTTTACTTCTGTGGGTCTTTTCTTTGGAGACAGTTTTATGCTGTATATATTGATTGATCTGCTATTCAATATGGAAGTTCTTTACCAGAAGGCATGCTCAGCAGGTTTTATGGCTTTTCTATATATAGTTCACAATAAAAATCCCAGATGAACTTCAATTCCCTCATTAAAGCTAAGTATCTCTATGAAACATAGATATGTTGCAAATTGTATGAAATTTTCCTGATTATCCTTAAATTTTTTGAAGAATCCACACAGAGTTATTCTTTGCCCAGTATACATACTTACACAATGACTCTATAACTAGAAGCAATTCCAACACCATTAATGATGATTCATTTCATTAACTTCGTCCATGATTCTATAAAGTTAAAAATTTTTTGATACTTTATTTACAGTTCAAATGTTTCCACCTTTCCGAATTTCCCCTTTGGAGCCTCCCTATTCTCTCCCCCATTCCCCTGCTTCTATGGGGGTATTCTCCCACCTTCCCACCCACCCAATCTCATCTTCCCTCCTTGGCATTCTCCTATATTGGGGCATCTAACACCCTCAGGCCCAAGGGCATCTCCTGCCACTGATGGCTAACAAGACCCTCCTCTGCCACACATGTGGCCAGCACTATGGGTCCCTCCATGTATAATCTTTGGTTGGCGATCCAGTCTCCAGGAGCATTGAGGGGTCAGGCTAGTTGACACTGTTGCTCATTCCATGGGGCTGCCAACTCCATTTGCTCCTTCAGTCCCTTCTCCAACTCCTCCATCTGGGACCTCACACTCAGCCCTATAGTTCCTGTGAAGTGTCTCTTGGGTATTCTGTACTTTTGGGATAACAACCACTTATCAGTGAGTACATACCATGTTCATTCTTTGGTGACTGTATTAACTTGCACAGGAGGATATTTTCAAGTTCCATCCATTTGCCTAAGAATTTCATGAAGTCATTGTTTTTAATAGCGTAGTAGTATTCAATTGTGTAAATGTACCACATTGTCTGTATCGATTCCTCTGTTGAGGGACATCTGGGTTGTTTCCTGTTTCTGGCTATTATAAATATGTCTGCTATGAACATAGTGGAGCATATGTCTTTATTACATGTTGGAGCATCTTCTGGGTGTATGCCCAGGAATGGAATAGCTGAGTCCTCAGGTATTATGATGTTCATTATTTCTGAGGGTCCTCCAAACTGATTTCCAGAGAGGTTCTATCAGCTTGCATTCCCACCAGCAATGGAGGAGTGTTCCAATTTCTCCACATCCTTGCGAACATCTGCTGTCACCTGAGTTTTTGATTGTAGCCATTCTGACTGGTGTGAGGTGGAATCTCAGGGTTGTTTTGATTTGCATTTCCCTGATGACTAAGGATGTTGAACATTTCTTTAGGTGCTTCTCAGCCATTCGAGGGGTCCTTGATACACTTGGATTGAGCTTTGTACAGGAAAATAGGAATGGATCAATTTGTAATCGTCTACATGTAGACCAGCAGTTGAACGAGCACCATCTGTTGAAAATACTGTCTTTTTTCCACTGGATGGTTTTAGCTCTTTTGTCAAAGATAAAGTGACCATAAGTGTGTGGGTTCATTTCTCAATCTTCAACTCTATTCCACTAATCTACCTGCCTGTCACTGTACCAATACCATCCAGTTTTTATCCTGACTGCTCTGTAGTACAGCTTGAAGTCAGGGAGGCTGATTCCCCCAGAAGTCCTTTTATTGTTGAGAATAGATTTTGCTATCTTGGGTTTTTTGTTATTCCATATGAATTTGAGAATTGCTGTTTCTAAATCTATGAGGAATTGAGTTGGAATTTTGATGAGGATTGCATTGAATCTGTAGAGTGCTTTCAGTCAGATGGCCATTTTAACTATACTAGCCCTGCCAATCAATGAGCATGGGAGATCTTTCCATCTTCTGAAGTCTTCTTCGATTTCTTTCTTCAGAGACTTGAAATTTTGTCATACAGATCTTTCACTTGTTTGGTTAGAGTCACAGCAAGATACTTTATATTGTTTGTGACAATAGTGAAGGGTGTCATTTCCTTAATTTCTTTCTCAGCCTGTTTATCCTTCGAGTATAGGAAGGCTACTGATGTGCTTGAGTTAATTTTGATTCTGGCCACATTTCTGAAGGTGTTTATCTGCTATAGCAGATCTCTGGTATAATTTTTGAGTCACATAAATATACCATCATATTATCTGGAAATAGTGATATTTTGATTTCTTCTGTTCCAATTTGTATCTCTTTGACCTCTATTTGTTTTCTAATTGCTCTAGCTAGAACTTCAAGTAATATATTGAATAGATAGAGAGGGGGGGTAGCCTTGCCTAGTCCCAGATTTTAGTGGGATTGCTTCCAGTTTCTCTGCATTTAGTTTGATGTTAGCCACTGGTTTGCTGTATATTGCTTTTTACTATATTTTGGTATGCTACTTGAATTCCTGATCTTTCCAAAACTTTTATCATGAAGGGATGTTGAAAACTGTCAAATGTTTTTTTTTTTCCTTTCAGTTTGTTTATGTAGTGGATTACATTGATGGATTTCTGGGTATTGAACCATCATGGGATGCCTACTTGATCATGGTGAATGATCATTTTGATGTGTTCTTGGATTCAGTTTACGAGAATTTATTGAGTATTTTTGCATCAATATTTATCAGGGAGATTGGTCTGAAGTTTTATTTTATTGTTGAGTCTTTGTGAAGTTTTGGTATCAGTGTAACTGTAGCCTCATAGAATTAATTGGGGAGTGTCCCTTCTGTTTTTATTTTGTGGAATAGATTGAAGAATATTGGTATTAGGTCTTCTTTGAAGGTCTGATAGAATTCTGCACTGAACCCATCTGGTCCTGGGTTTCTTTTGTTTGGGAGACTTTTAATGACTGCTTCTATTTCTTTAGGGTTTATGGGACTGTTTAGATGGTTTATCTGAACCTGACTTAACTTTGGTATTTGGTATGTGTCTAGAAACTTCTTCATTTCATCCAGGTTTTCCAATTTTGTGGAGTATAATAAGCTTTTGTAGTAGGATCTGATAATTTTTTTCATTTCCTCAGAATATGTTGTTATATCTCCCTTTTCATTTATAATTTTGTGAATCTGGATACTGTCGCTGTGCCCTGTGGTTTTTCTGGCTAAGAGTTTATCTGTTTTGTTGATTTTCTCACAGAAACAGCTCCAGGTTTTGTTGGTTCTTTATATAGTTCTTGAGTATCTACCTGTTTGATTTTAGCCCTTAATTTGATTATTTCCTGTCTTCTACTCATCTTGGGTGTATTACCTTCTTTTTGTTCTAGAGCTTTCAGGTGTACTGTTAAGCTGCTAGTATATGCTTTCTCCAGTTTCTTTTTGGAGGCACTCAGAACTATGAGTTTTCCTCTTAACACTGCTTTCATTGTGTCCCATAGGTTTGGGTATGTTGTACTTTCATTTTCATTAAATTCTAGGAAGTCTTTAATTTCTTTCTTTATTTCTTCCTTGACCAAGTTATCATTGAGAAGAGTGTTGTTCAGCTTCCATGTGTATGTGGGCTTTCTGTTGTTGTTGCCATTGGAGACTGGCCTAAGTCATTAGTGATATGATAGGAGGCATGGGATTATTTCAATCATCTTATATCTGTTGAGGTTTGTTTTATGGTCAATTATATAATCAATCTTGGAGAAGGTACCATGAGCTGCTGAGAAGAAGGTATATTCTTTTGATTTAGGATGAAATGTTCTATTGATATCTGTGAAATCTATTTGGTTTATAACAACTGTTTGTTTCACTGTGTCTCTGTTTAGTTTTGTTTCCAAGATCTGTCTATTGATGATAGTGGAGTGTTGAAGTCTCCCACTATTATTGTATGAGGTGCAATGTTAGCTTTGAAGTTTAGTAAAGTTTCTTTTATGAATGTGGTAGTCCTTGCATTCAGGGCATAGATGTTCAGAATTGAGAGTTCTTCCTGGCTGATTTTTCCTTTGATGTGTATGAAGTGCCCTTCATTAACTCTTTTGATGACTTTTGGTTGACAGTTGATTTTTATCCAATATTAGAATGGATGGCTACACCAGCCTGTTTTTTTTTTTTTTTGTTTTCTTTTTTTTTTTTGTGGCCATTTGCCTGGAAAATTGTTTTCCAGCTCTTTACTCTAAATCAGTGTTTGTCTTTAATATGGAGGTGTGTTTTCTGGATGCAGCAAAATGCTGGGTCCTGTTTATGGATCCAGTCTGTCAATCTATGTCTTTTTATTGGGGATTTGAGTCCATGGATGTTAAGAGATATTAAAGAATAGTGATTGTTGCTTCCTGTTATTTTTGATATTGTTTTTATGTTTGTGTGGCTATCTTCTTTTGAGTTACTTTCTTGCTTTTTCTGGGGTATAGTTTCTCTTCTTGAGTTGCCGTTTCCCATGTTTAACCCTTTGTCAGGCTGGGTTTGTGGAAACATACTGTGCAAATTTGGATTTATCATAGAATATTTTGGTTCTTCATCTATGATTTTGAGAGTTTTGCTCAGTATAGCAGCCTGGGCTGGCATTTGTGTTCTTTTAGAGTTTGTATGAGATCTGCCCAGGACCTCTAGTTTTCATATTCTCTGGTGAGAAGTGTGGTGTATCTCTGATAGGTCTGCCTTTTTATGTTAGTTAATCTTTCTCCAGGCTGTTCTTCAGTCCCTGTGTCCCAAGGATTCTGGGCAAGTCCCTCTGAGAAGTTTTAGTTCTCTTACCCCCTCTCAAGAGCTTTTCCACACTCCTTGGGAGGCTAGCTTTCTCCCGGCTTTATTTGGCTATGGAACCTGGTTGCTAAAATGTTTTTTTAATCTAATGTGTGTGTACGTGCATGTGTGTGTGTGTTTGTGTGTGTGTTGTGTGTGTGTGTGTGTGTATGTGTGTGTGTGCAAATAGGCTTTTAAACTTGAGTTATTTATTTGGCTGAACTTAACTCCTGATATGCACGCTTGGTGATACTAAAATGTCTTTTACACTGAAAAATCAAACAAGACCAATTCCATTTTAGTAGCTCCATTTAATGTATTTATTTGGAATAAAAATATTCTATCTCAAATTCACTAGTTTGCAAAACATAGGCATAAATCATATTTTCTCCAACTGTTCTTTTGATCAATAGCTCAGGAAATATAAACAAATGTTATATATTTAAATAATAATTAGACAGATTATTTCAATTGTTAACTATATATAGATATATACATATGGATACAAATATATATATATATATGCGCATAATCAATATGATACTTTCATTCATTTAATCCTTTTACATTTTAATGTGTTTACCTAACAAGCAAAGTATTTTGAAATCTTATATTTACCAGCTCTCCAAGTTTTGTTATTGCCAAGGTTAAGATATATTTTACAAATGACTAATAAGATTATATTTCTCACATGGTCCCTATTTAGTTTAGATTCAATTGATGTTGATTTTTTCTTTACCCCATATGCTCTTATATATGACTATGCATTTTATATTTCATTTCTGCCAAAATATTGTTTTAAATATTTAGCTGGTTAAAAGGTAGAATACATAAAACAAAATACTAAATTGGTTAAAATCTTGAAGTAAAATGCTAATATTAATTCATGATTTTCTATTAATAGAATGAAGTCACATTTAATTTATTTTCAATGTAGGTTAAATGAGGTCCATCTTTGGTTGTTTGTTTGTTTGCTTGTTTTGCTTTTCGAAGCCCTGGCTGTCCTGGAACTCATTCTGTAGACCAGGCTGGCCTCAAAATCCACCTGCCTCTGCCTCCCAAGTGCTGGGATTAAAGGTGTGCGCCATCACTGCCCAGTAAGTTCCATCTTTCTTGAGATTATTGTGGTCCTAATGAAATATTTAAGGTGTTGAATATGCTTTGGTGAATGTTATTGTTTCTGACTGTGTATGACTAAGTCAGAGGACTAAGAATGTAGTGTAATTGATGGAGTGTTTGCCACACATGCACAAGATCTTATGTTCAATATCTAGCCATACATAAACTGTGTATGGTAATACATGTCTATAAGTGCAGAACTCAGGCACAAGGGGTGAATTGCATAGTTATAAAATGTTGACAATCTTTTTGTAATAATCTGAGCTATGTGTGTTTTTGCCTTCTTTTTCATTATATATTCAAAAGACACATAATAAGTGTGTGTTTTATAATAATTTTTAGTAAATTTAATATCAATGTATATTTCCACAAAGTTGCCATATATGTGAACGAATGAATTTATTTATGAAACAGCAAAATCTAGTATGAAATGACTAATATCCATCCATGACTACTTTAAGCTCCCTATTTTAGGCACTGTAGTAGGCCATCTATCAGAATGTAAAAGAATATACTGTACATTAATAGTTGCAAAAACTTTTTCATTCAAAGTCTGAAAAATCTACATACTTTGATTTTTATTGACACTGAAAATTTAATGTGTAGAAGAAAAATTTCAGAAGAAAGCATGGTAAAAATAGTGTCAGCAATCATCTAAATTAAGTGCTAAGGAATCCCATTTTATAGTTTTAATTGTACCCCATGTCTATCAAAATATTTATTTTTTCTTTTTAGCATAAAATTGAAGTACTTCATTTTTTCCTAGTAATGATTATTTAATTAATTAATCACAAGTAGTGAGTAAGTTAAATGACACCTTGTGTGTAACTCAATAATAAGTGTATGCTTAAGAAGCATAATGTCCTAGGTTTAATAATTAATAAAATTAAACAAAGCATGAAAGATATAGAATAATAGAAAGAAGAGAGTAGGAAAGGGCATGTGAGGAAGAGATGAAGAATAAGCAGATGATAGCACAGAAAAAAAGATGAGGTGAACAAAAGAAACTCAGATAATTTGTTTCAGAATTAAATAATTTTATACTGCATTTCAATTCTTAGTAGAGAAAACCCTCAAATTTTTGTAGCAGATTTTCAACCTGTTTTTTGTAGACAACATCCATAGTAAAACTGAAATTTGAACATTTGAAATTTGATAGCATGACAGTAAATTCTATTTTTAAAAGTTCATTTTATTTTCAGAATGTAAACTTCAACTTAATGGTGAATAAAATAAATATTAGAAACATTTCATACTTGTTAAAAATTGTATATTTTCTATATATTCAACATTAATTAGTATTAATAAAACTAGTAATTTTATTTATATATGATTTTCAAGACATGATTTCTCAGGATAGTAGTGCTGTCTGTCCTAGAACTTTCTGGAGACCAGGTTTACTTCAAACTCAGAGGTCTGCCTGCATGTGCCTCTTGATTGCTACAATTAAAGGTGTGTACCATCAGTACCCAGCAGCAGTATGCATTATTAAATTAAAATATATCCATTTGATAAAATGTGGAATATAAAGTTAGCAAACTACAGTGCAAAATATGTCCCAAATTTTAAGAAGAGTACAAAAGATTATAAATGTCTCATCCCATAGCTGTATGTTGTTTGAATACTGCAATTAAAATATTTTGAGTTAATATATAAAATAGAGGTGAACACATGCCATTTATTTATCTTAATAGATCTATTTATTGCTTCATTTAAATGAATATTTGCAAGTATAATGAATGTGTTTTAATTATATTCACTCCCTTCCTTAATTCTTCCTTCAATTCACATCCTTCTATACGCATTAAACTTAGTTTCCTTCTTTAAAGATTCTACTAGACAAGTTTGTGTTACCCTCTTCCACTCAAAATGATTAAAAGTCATGACATTCTTAAAAAACAAAACAAAACGATAAGAACAATAACAAAAACTCCATTTCTTTCTCTGTCATTAGATAAAAATTACCAGTAGATCCATGGCTGGGAGTGGGATTGTGTGCCCAACTCCTCTCTATTTACTGTAATTTGGTATATCTTGGTATGCCTAGGTTTTCTATATTCTGTGACAATTTTGAAGGTTCATGCCTGAAGTTTCTCTGTCATGTCCAAATGATAGTGTTTCCTTGTAGCTGTCCCCCGGCTATATCTCATATTCTGATTCTACTCTATCTTTCACAATATCTGAGCCTTCAGTAGAGTGTGCAGTATCTATATTTCTTTTAGAGCTCAGCATTCTGCAGTCTTCTACTCTCTGCACTTTATTTTGCTATTTGTTGGTTACTATGTTAATCACCATCTAGAGCAAACATAATGTTCTCATATGAGGAATATGACATTCATTTATCTATGCCATTACAATAAGTTACCAGAAGTCAGCTTAATATTGTCTAGTAGAGCAATAGTAGGTTCATTCCTATGTTTATTGTCCAATCATGTTTGGAGGTATAGGTTTCAACCTGTGAAGTAGGATTTGGAGTTGATAAAATAGGGCTTTTTACTACATTATTGTTCATGTCACTATTGCACTGTAGTGCATATTTTTTGTCAATCATTATTGTAGTTTGAAGGATTTATAGCTGTTTAATTGGACTTAAGTCCAACTCAAGAAGTGTTTCTTTACAGGAAGTGGAAATCATCATAGAAAACAACCAAGACAACCTAGAGATCACTGATTTGTTGGAGTTCAACAACCATAATGGCTAAATTTGAAGCAGAACTCCTCAAGAATAGATCATGGAAAATCATTGGAAACAGATTGGGATGATTATAAGTACCAGGGTACTGGAAGAAATACTGTGAAGCAATCACCCTAGAAACGGCTGCATAAACAAGAAAGAAACAATGTTAATATCAATGAACATAGAAGTGTGGTTGGTGGAAAGTAATGATTACGTGTTGTACATGCAAAAGATTTATAATGTAGTGAATAATTATGCAAGTTACCAAGAAACAATTTTGACAGCAGAGGTTAAACTCAGACTGTAACTCAATGATGTGGTATGGCAGTGCAATTGATTGGGCCACAAAGTGAATGGCTTCCAGCAATTTAACTCCTGCTGCTAACAGCAGAGAAAAAGAAACTTAATTGAGTTCTTTTGTTTTTGAGTCAGGGACCTCTTGCATGCCAGGCAAGAGGCTAAAATTTCATTAATTCTTCCATATTCACAGGGAAAAAAAGAAAAGGAAAAGAAAGGGAAGGGAAGGGAAGGGAAAGGGAAGGGAAGGGAAGGGAAGGGAAGGGAAGGCAAGAGAAGAGAAGAGAAGAGAAGAGAAGAGAAGAGAAGAGAAGATTAGAGAAGAGAAGGAAGGGAAGGGAAAGGAAAGGAAGGAAGAAAAACAAAGCAAAGCAAGAAAGGAAAAGAAAAGAAAAGAAAGGAGAGAAAGAAAAACAGGCACATAGACAAAATGCCTACTGGATGAAGCTGAAAAACAGGCTCCACCACCTTTTTATTTTTGATCTTAGTTTTTATACATTCTCAGGATAATAAATCAAATGGTTTCCTAAGCATTTTTATATTTCATAAGTTCATAGGAATTTTAAGGCAGTAGTTCATGTCATAGATCAATAAAGGTTAAGGAGATACAGCAGCATTGTCTACATGTCTTCCTGTTAAGACTAGTACCTGCATAAACATTCATTATCTGTTACTAGCTCCTTTACTTCATTATAGGTTTAAAAATAATAATTTTCATGTCATAAGTTAGCACCATTTTGTCGAGACAAATCTAACTTGTGTCTTATTATTTTGAATTCTTCTGTAGATAAACTAGTCTGTCAATTATTTTCTTTCCTTGTATCTACAATAAATTTTCCATGCCCAGTTTGTTACTTTTAGCTCCTAGATAGTACCCTCATTCCTAACCTAGAAAGAATGTTTTCCTAACTGTGAATTTCTTCCAAACCTGTTTCCTTTTCCTAGTGCAATTAGCCCATGACACATGAAGTTTTACAGAACTCTGTTTGCAACTTTGGTTCTATGAAGGGCTTGAGATTACTTGAATCAATTTAGAAATTCTATAAAAATCATTAACAAGAATTGTGAATCATTAATTCATCTACATAGCACTACTATATGAAAGTACATCTTCTTATTGAAACTGCAGGAAATCTGCCCAATAGGGTGGGTTTAGGTCCAGGAATCATTAGGCTATCAGATAGGGGCAGAAAAGTCCTATCAGCAGTGAAAAGTAACCTTGGGATTAAGACTCTGAGAATCTTGCATCTCAGAGCTAACCTATCACAGCCCTGCAAAATAGTGGGTCATCTCTAGCAAACTTCTTGTTTGCCTGAGGCTTTCCTAGATGGCTTCTGACAGCTTTCTAGAAAAATGTAAGTAATAGATTATTTTCTAACATTTATCGTTATTCTAGCCCCAGGAAGATGACAAATTTTCTAGTATCAGGCATGACTTGGTTCCTGTTTTCAAAAACAAAGTAAAATAAAACAAAAGTGAAACAAACAAACAAACAAACCATAACAGCAACCAAATAAACACCAGTAATATGATGATAAAATAGAATACTCCAACCTAAATCTCTTTCAACATAATTCTTTTCCATGCTTTTCAGACATATGCATAGATATAGAAACTCTTTGATTTGTTTATTGATTTCTTAATTCTTGGATTCTTTTTTGACCCACATGGTCCAATGAACTCATGCTGAACTCAAACTCATTACACAGCCCAGGGTGGCCTTGAACTTCTGTCTTTTTTTTCTCTGCATCAACTTCAAAATTATGAAAATTAAAACTATGAATCACCATGCTTGCTTTAAGGACTCTTTAATTTATAGGTCATCAGATTCTATATATTCTATGATGTATGTCTCTCTTCATCAACTATAAGTGGTATAAATATAGTGGATTATATTCATTCTATATATTAATATTTTTAAATAATTCAGCATTTACTTTTGCTGTATAATAAATCATATTTGGCAAACAAAAATAAAATACATTAGAATAAAATTGGAAACTATTTTGCTTGCAAGCATTGCCTATCTTTAATGAAGTACTTGAATTGGGTTAAACAGTATAAATCTATGAGATTATCACTGAAGTATGAATTTCCACTGTGAAAGAGAGCATTTTCTATTATTTATAATATTTCTAGTAGAAGAACAATAGAGTCGACATAGAACAACCTTCACAATGGATATATAATAATCACTTTTTAGTCAGTTATTTTCAATCCAGAGTTTTATCCAGGAAATGTAAACCATTATAAGTTTCCTCATTAAATATTATGTTTGAATACAATACAAATAAAATCTACTTGTGATTGAGTTTAAATACATTCATACAATTAAGGTAAACTTTGCATATTTATGACTTTGTTATAAAATAAGTTTTATAGTTTCTTCAACTGTGGTAATATAACATCCATATCAAATTTGTATTGCAAATTCAAGGCTAATTTAATTTACAAATCTACAATGAATCTTGGCTAGTCACAAAATAGATTCATTAACTGACTGAACATTACAAATACATATTAATCTGTTCGTTTCACTGTGACTCTAGAAAGCACTAAGAAAAGACAATGACATTCAATTACCATAATTAAATTTGTATTAATATATTATTCCTCATTAATTCTGTGCTGTGTGAATATACTTTAATTAGAAATATAATCCAAAACCTAAAAGAAAGGTTTTCTTCAGTAGAATTTTACACACATAAAAAGAAACAAGAACAGTAGCAAAATATACACACCACAAACAACATTTCTTTTGAAATAAATTGTTTTAGTGACATAGAAATTATTGTAAACTTTATTTGAACAAAACCCCATTGAGTGTAGTAACTTGGAATTATATATAATAAAATGAAATTAAAAATAAAAATTCTTCAACAACACTGCATGCTTCTCAAAAATAAGATTTAATTTTTTTTTAAGTTCCTGGAGGAAAATAATGGTAATACATAAGAAATTAAAAGCTGTTATTTATAACAATGACCATAAAGCAAGAATCTAAATTTCTATTTGAGACTCCTATTAATTTAGTCTATTATACAAATATTTTGTATGGACTACACTAAATGAAGTGAATAATAGAATATGAAAGAGGAACTTCGAGGAAAATATCTTTAAAAATTATGTGTTTAATTTTGCAATAAAGTTTTAGTATGTAGCCTTGGATATCCAGAAACTTGCTATGTTGACCAGGATGGTTTTGATCTCCAAGATATTTTCCTTCTGACTTCTATTGCTGACATTAAAGGTATTTCCACAGGAAAATATAAAGAAGAATAGACAAGTTAAAAAAAATATTTTAAATTATATAATAACATAGTAATCCTTGCTGAATATTGTAATCATTATTTCAAAATGTGTATTGTCATCATTAATGTGACAGAAACGTTTAAATATCACATTTACTGATACATTGACATTGAAACTTTTTATTTTATTAGTTTTCTTCTTGTGAATTCAAGTTCATAGTTATGTGTGTACACATGTATATGCTGTATACATACATGGGTAGGTATGACTGTTGGGGCCATGGTTAAACCCTGAACGTTGTTCATCAGTGAACCATTCACCTTGTTATTGAGGCATCCTGGAATTTACTTTTTAGACTAGGATGTCTGGCATTGAGCTATGAGAATATAACTGATTGATTTTACCTCTTCAAAGGGTGGGATTATAAGCACATATCATTACAGTCTTACATTATGTTTATCTTGGTGCTGGAAATTGAATAGGTTCTTATGATAGAACTATAAAATGTTCACTCACGTGGCTTTACCTCTGATCTATTTTTATTTAAAATAGTGTTAAGATACATATCCCTGTACTTATATTTTATCTTTTATTCTCTTTTAATTTTGTATTTATTCAGTATGTGAATCAAGATGTACAAATAAATCTTTTCATTAGGAAATTTCCATTTCAATAGACCTTATGTAATCACCACAAAATAATGAAGATAGTCCTGTCCAAAATCCCTTCATGCTAAATTACATGAGTTTCTTCTCCATTCATGCTATTTTGGCTGGTTTGATATTCTACAAGTCCAGTGCAAGCAGTTCCAGTTCCTGTGAGATCATGTGTGTCGATGCATTTTCATGTTTCATAGAAAATGTCTCCTTCCAGTTGGTCTTATAATTTTCTTAGCCTGTTTTCCATGATGATTCCCAAGCCTCACAGATAGGGAATATAATCAAAATGGCACATTTAGAGTCAGTATTCCAGTTTCTAGTTCTTGCAGTTGACCATTGTAATTGTCTATCTTGATTATTGTTTAATAAAATGGAAGAAAGCAGGCTTCACTGATGATGACTGAGGGATGAAATATGCTACAGATATAGAAATAAGTAATTGGGTATTAGTTTGTCACTATGTCCACTTAATAGTGATTTTTCTCCTAGGTATTTTGACTTAGTTCGACATGGGTTATATTACAAGGCATACCTTTTAAGTGAGGCAGTCTTTATATCCAATCATGAAGTGATTAGTTACTCAATAACATGTACCATTGCCACTTGTTCATTGGTGGTTATATGTTGCCAACCTAGTCCTTCCTATATAGTCTCAAGTTTCATAATTAAGCCATAGCTTTTATCATTTGGCTCTACCTGTAGGTAAAATATTATTTTCAGTGAAGTTGCTCTATATAGCTTTAATAATTCTTCTCCCAGAAGTAACAGTTTTGTAAATGAAAATACCAGTGTCAGGCCCAAGATAACTTCCTAGTTGCACAGAGAAATTCCAAATAATCACAAAGAAATACAGGCCATCAACATTTTACTTGATTGAGCACCAGAAATAAAAGATAAGATTCTATTGCTGAATTTACCACACAGTTTTATATTATTGGGTATAATAGATTAAGGTAGAACAAGGCAAGAAGCTCCATCCTTAACAGACAAAATTCATAATGCTGTGAGGTAGTATCCAGGCTACTGACACAGAAAATGTATGCAGGTATGGATCATTCATCTGATAATACTGATATTCAGGCAAGAATTATCTACTGATATAACAGTAACATGACTGCTTGGAGGTTATGCAACATCTTCCTGATTGGATAAGAGGACCACTCATAGGGAAGGAAGTCACATCTAGTACTTTATGCCTAGTCTAATGTCTAAAGTTAGGGAAGTATATATATCCTACATAGCAAAACTACCACTGCTTTAGTAAGTGGACTTAAATTACTAAATAATACTGCTATCTTTGTAAATGGATGCAATACCAAACTGCCCTCTAAATATATAATATTATAGTTTATGTCTGTAGCCAGCCTTGGGAAGAGAAGTATCAGCCACTATTGTGGTGGTCAATGAGTAGACATATAACTGGTCAAAATGTTAAGAATTAGTGACAGTAGAGAACTTGCTTTGCCCTAAAAGAGACACATGTATCACCTCTCCAATGTTTACTTTAACAATTTAAAATGGAGTTTAAATGCAAAATATGGATAATGAAAAGAAATGCAGTAAAATTCTGTCTTACTAACATAGCTATTTTTGTCATGAAAACAGTGCAGCTATGGATACCTGCTGCCATTCACATTCCACCTGGATAGCCAAGATTTTCATGAGGGTTTATTCTACCCTGACGAGCTATTAGAGTGCATGGTTGTCAGGGGAGAGATGTTATTTTCTTCCTTGAGGTAAGTGCTAATTGCTTCTGCTCCAATAAATAATTCTTTATTTATATGTAGATAAAGGACACTAATAAAACAGTGGGACAAGAATAATATGCCAGGACAACAGGCACATCAATGCCATACAAAAACAATAATAAAAAGATAGACAAGAAGACAGGATAGAAGGAGGGAAGGACAGAAGAAAGAATGAAAACTAGTTGGAGAGATGCCATCAAGAGTGGTAGGGTATCTTAGTCAGGATTTCTATTCCTGCACAAATATCATGACCATGAAGCAAGTTGGGGAGGAAAGGGTTTATTTGGCTTACACTTCCACATTGCTGTTTATCACCAGAGGAAGGCAGGACTGGAACTCAAGCAGGTCAGGGATCAGGAGCTGATGCAGAGGTCATGGAGGAATGCTGCTTACTGGTTTGCTTCTCCTGGCTTGCTCAGCTGGCTTACAGAGCCCAAGACTATCAGCCCACAGATGGTACCACTCACAAGGGGCCCTACCCCCTTGATCACTAATTGAGAAAATATCTTACTGCTGGATCTCATGGAGGCATTTTCTCAGCTGCAACTCCTATTTCTATGATAATTCCAGCTTATGTCAAGTTGACACACAAAACTAGCCAGTGCAGAGGGTAAGATAGGGAAATCAGAGAGTGAATGTGATCATTAACCTTACACATGTGTGTGCATTTTCTAACTAATATTAAAAGTCAAGTTGCATTGCAGTTGGATATTTTAATATAAGTCACTGAAGGGTCTGTATGGTAAACATCTGGCAATAGTTCACTAATAAGCCATAACTACCAATAAAAACCCTTGTCTACTAAAACACTTAAAAGAATTTTATTTTAACCAGTCATTTGAAGACTCAAAAAAAAATTATTTGATTTTATAATATTAACTAAATTTACATTGTATACAGTAATTTGCATAGCAATCATGAATCTCAGCCATAATTTTAATATGCATGTCTTTTACTTTAATTTTTAAGATTTATTTTATTTTTATTGCATTAAAGTAAGTTTACATTAGTATATGTCACATATGTCAATATACATAGAGGCCAGAAGAAGATGTTAGAGTCTCTGAAGCTAGAATTAAAGGAAATTGTGAGTTGCTTAACATTTTTGCTGAGACCTGAAGTTCCTCTAGAAAACATCAAGCAATGTTAACCACTTAACCATCTTCCCAGTTCTTTTAAAAGTGTTCTTTAAGCATAAGTAATTCTGAAATGTATTAATTAAATTTAGTCATACTTGTTCATGATATATAAAACCTTAAGAATTTGAAAATGCAATGTGTCCTTGAGAATTTTCTTTCTACCTCTTAAGTAGTAATGAAAATTAGTAAGATGAAACCTAGGGGATGATGTCTGCCTTGATAGGTGTGCTATTTGAAGTGTAGCTGAATGTTATTAACAAACATCTATGAGTTACTATTCCCAAAGCTAGCATACGCTTAGGTCCTGTACCTACCTCTGAGATCTCTTTCATAATACAATATGGTCATTCTTATAAAGGATGCCAATCTCAGCCTATGCTGAAGCTAGATATTTCCTGGAACACCAATGCTCCAGAATCTGATGTCTATAGGAACTAATATCTCTCATTCTTCTCAAGTTCAAAAAAATGCTGTGTATGCCAAGCTTAGGATGACCCTGAAACACATTGGTATATTCATGCTTCAAATATGGCATTTTTTTTCACAAATTAGAATTGCTAACAAGTATCTTATTCTTATCTGTGAAGTGATAATTTATCATTACTTTTTTAAAAATTATTACATCAACAAGTACTAATTTAGCACCAAATTTAGTTTAACACTGATCTAGGAGGTGTGAAATGTAAAAGCTTTTTGTAATCACTTGTAAATCAGAAAACTTCAGCGACATTACAAAGAAATATGCCAACTACTTCAACATTCTTAATAAACTGTACTTTACAACTTACTGTAAAATGTAAAACTGATATTTTTAAGCCACATTTTATATCTAATTCTTTGGTCAGACTTTACTTGATAATGATCATATGATATCCTATAACCTGATTTCAAATGGCCTGTAACTCTTCATTATTCAGAAGTGAGATGGACTGCCTAGAGACAACCCACAACTTTAAGATGAGTTGTCTCTACTTTTCCTTAAATTGTTTGTAAAACTCAGTGGCAATACTCTAAAACTCTGTAAAGAGCTAGAGACTTGATATCCCAGGGACTTAGACTAAAATTAAGTACCACTAGTCTAAAAACAAGCAAACTTACTGATAAAATGACTTCTAACAGCATTCTGATTTACTTATAGATCAGTGCCTTGCTCAGCCATCATCAGAGAGTAATTCTCCTGAAGCAGATGTAACAAATACAGGGACCCAGAGCCAGACATTTTTCAGGAACTGAGAGACCTTGGAACACTCAGCTCTAAATGGTATTTAGCTGTCATTAAATCCCTTCTCTGAGAGATCTGTTAACATTAAAGATGAGAAGACCGAAAACGTATAAGAGACAGAGGGGATGAGAAACACCAAGGAAACAAGGCCCTGAAAATTAAACAAAACCAAAGCTCATATGAACTTACAGAGACTGAGGTAGCATGCAAAGGGCCTACATAGGTTTGTACTAGGTCCTTTTCATATGTAGTATGGCTTTTACTGTAGCCAGGCTTTTTTGTTTGACTTGTTTGTTTGGTTTTTTTTTATGAGTATGTGAATGAACTACCATATTACAGCAAAGGAATTATATAGCACAAATACTTTAGTTGGGAAATATTTACTACAATCTTTATACAACGAAGAGCTTGGTATAGAATGATATAGAGATAATCTATAAAGGTATAGATTGATGGAGAAGATAGCTACAGATAATTGATAAATGATTAAAAGATCACTGAATAGATGTATAGATCCAACATACAAAAGGTTCATTAGAACTGGATCTCAGCTAACCAGAGCTGAAAATTCTCTACATAGCAGTCTGCAAGATGAACCATGGTAAACAAAGTAACTTCGGTCAAATTATGAAGGACTGAGAAACTGGAGTCTCAGAATGGGGCAGATGTTTGTCTGAACTCCTGAAACACTGATGTTCTGACATCCAAGGACGGGAAAAGCCAGCCAGACCAAAGTACGAAAAAATAATTAGATAACCTGCATTTCCCTGTCAGTTCACTCCATCCTGTTCCTCAGCAGTAGTAATAGTGCCATAGACATTCGTTTTATTAGTTATTGATTCAAACCACCATGCATTTTAGATATGTGTCGGCTATAATAAAAAACAATGCTTTTTCAGTTATCTTGAGTTTTCTTAGAGACATTAGATGTAGTCAAGTAGCTAAGAAAAATGGCCACCATAGGTGATTCTCATTCATACTGTTAATTTTATAAGAAATTGCAAAGAAAGTTGAATTATTGTTTATTTTAAGCACAATATTCTAAGCATTACTTTGACAATCTAAAAATTTTGACAATCTAAAAATCTTAGAGCAAAAACCTAATACAGTTATATCTTCAGTTACTCTCAACTATCGATATGATCCTAATACCAGATTTCATGGCCTAGACACAAATATAAAAGTAAAATAGACTATTTTTGTTCATCTTCCAGCATGCTTTTATAATTAATACAACAAAGCACAACATTTGTCTGATTTACAACTTATGTGAAAATTTGGTGATTCTTATTTGTAGTAAAGTATCAATAATGGTCTTTAAATGAATATTACATAAGAAGAACACTACATGTGTCACCTCATAAAAATAAGATGTGAACATTTGAATAAAGCCACATGCATTTAAATTGACATACTCAAATGTAGAATTCTGTTTCTACCTCTGACATCTCTAAGCTGTTTGTTTTTCTTCCTGTTTGGCTGATTGATTTTGGTAATAGAAATTGAATTAAAGGACAATTGATCAATATAGGAAAGCGATCTGCCAGTGAACCATATGTTTAACATTTGATCTGTCTGTCTCTCTCTGTATCTCTTCTAATATGATTTTATATATGGAAAGATATATGGATAGATAGATTGATAAATAGATAGATAGATAGATGATAGATAGATAGATAGATAGATAGATGATAGATAGATAGATAGAAGCTCTCACTCTGTAGTTCAAATTGTCTTACTTTACAACCTTGCTTTTTCTGTCTCTTTACTGATCAGATTCTTGTCATGTGTCATCATGTCAGACTACCATTGTCTTATTATTTAGACAACAGTATACATCTATGCACATGTTTAGGTCTATATTTAGAGTACAGGGCATTTTTGCTTAGGAAGAAACAATTAAGCTGAGATATAAATGATGCTGCAACAAATTATAAAGTTTCTTGTCTCTTATTATACATGCATGTAAATATATATATATATATATATATATATATATATATATCAATCCTTAATTTGTTTCAACTACCTAGCACCCTGAAACAAATGTTTACAAAAGTATTAATTTAAATGTCTTGGTGTAGTAGTTTGAATATGCTTGGCCCAAGGAGTGGTGTTGTTGGAGGAAGTGTGTCACTGTGGGAATGGGAGTGAGGAGAGGATGTAGAAAGAAATGAGAGTGCATGGAAGGACATAATATTAGGAAGAGTGAACCTGAGAGCCTGGCTTAGTTATGTCTTTGCTAGAATTAATACATTCCTATTCTTATTGGTCATTTTTGAGGAGGAATAGTAACTCATTTGAAATCATGTGCAAAACTCATCAAAATGAATGACAAGATCATAAGTTCCAGCATTTAAACTTGAGAACTTGTTGTGCAGCTATATCAGTAGAAATAAGATAATGCCCAGGTCCCTGGAGAATTTATGCAGAGAGCTCTGTATTAATTTCTCTTTTCCACATAGTTCATATTTCCTTCCACAAGGCTGTCTTACGTATGAATGCAAGAGAGCCTGAGAAAAATAAACTGTTTTACTGACAGGCACTGGACATCTATGCCTATGGTGCTGCACAATTCATTTGTATTTTTTAATTGAGTAATACTTTCTTAGTGAACAACAAGAATAGTCCGATAAGAGAGACATTACAATATGAGATTTTGATGAATTGCATGTGAAAAATGGTGTCCTTTCTGTTTTGTATGTTTGGCACACACTAACTTTTTTTCGTTGATTTTTTTCAATTATTCTGTTAACCTCTTTTGTCAGCAGTAGGTTCTCAGTTATATGTTACTTCACAACTTTTAGCTGATACCTGTACTGTAACTCACATAAATCTGTATGTCTGCCCTTTCTTTCCAACACTGAAATTCTCCCAGCTATAATCAGTTTTGTAGCTCCAGGTTCAAGAAATAATGAATGAATAAAAACTCAATTACAATTACTAGTTGGGGGTTTCTTCCTGGCATATCAAGCTAAGATGGTATCATTATACAAGGGACCCAAGTATGGCAATTTATAGAGATACCAAGAATGAGGGCACTTTAATCCAAAGCAATATAATTAGTCTTTTGAAAAGGAAACTAAACTCAATGGGAAGAACACAGAATTTTTGCTATACTCTTTGTGTCAGTAGAAAATTGAATTATTTTGAAATTTCTCCAAACAATTATCATTCTTATCTTACTGGCATCAACACAAACTAATGGTATATTTTCATTTGACCCACTCTACTGATCTTCGAAGCATATTACTTAAAATATAGTATACCAACATGGCTACCTTAATGTGAACTGAATAAGAACAACACCAAAAGACATGACAAAGTGGACTGGGAATATTCCATGGAGCCTCAACCCCACATAAAAAGTATAGGCCCTTAGGGCTTCAGTCCTGTCCCCAAACCCCTGATGCCTATTCATGTTCCCCTCTTCCCTTCCCAGGAGGTGTGGGATGTGGAACAGTCAGCAGGTGTACCCAGAGGGGATAAAGTCTGGACTAAAGAAATAAAAATTAAAAAATAATAAATAAATACATAAATAAATAAAATTTTAAAAAGAACCACAGGTAATAGGAGCAGGAGTGGCTATCTTCTCTAGAGACCATTGCTAAAAGCAAAAACTGGTTGTCCAGAGCAAAATGTCATCTCTGAAAAAATAAGTACATGTAACATACAGACTGAGAAGATTATATTTAGTAATGTATATGTATATACATATGTGTATGAAATGATAATTAGTGAAAAAATTGCATAAGTTTGAAGAAGAGCAGGGAGTGATACGTGGAAAGTTTTTGTGGGAGAAAAGGGAAGGGAGAGATGTTACAAGTATATTTGGTTTCAAAAATATAATTAAGTGAATATATAGGCCACATAGTTAAACATACTGGTAATGAGTCAGCACTTATAGAAACAAATACAACAAAATATTAGCTCTGTTCAACTGTATGTTATAAATAGTATCAGACAAATATAACCAGTGTATAGACTTACATGTGTTGAAATGTAGGTTTGACAGGGATTACAAGCTATTGTTGCTAATTTAAATGATGCAGCATCATTAGTACTTTGTTTATTTTATTGTTAATAGATAAAATTTTGTTAAAGATGTCCTCTTCTGTTTTGAAGCAGACATCATTTTCATTCCTGCTTATGCTTTGCTGAAGTACAGGGTTTTCCTTTTTCTTTGGCTTGTTTTTACCACAATCTGTCTGGATTATTAAAGTGTCATAAGAAGGTCATTTATCTAGATTATGCTGCTTCATTACACAAATATAAATGTTACTTGAACCAGTTTAATCATTCTGCGATATGCATGCAAAAAAGTTCACACTGGCAGAGTCAATATGATATACTAGTGATACCAAATGCAAGCAGGGTCAAAAACAATGCTAATAAAGCATTCATCATCATTCATGGAAAATGATAGTGAAAATATGAAACACATTATTGTGCATTTTCTCATCCAGATATATCCAGGACTGTTTAATCCAGGCAGAGAAACTAGATTTCAAACCTGAGCTCTTACTCATATGACACAGATAATTGAGATATCATGACCACAGGACTCTTAGGAATTCAAGATTTTGTAGAAAACAAAGTTTTGCATGATATCTGTTGTTTATTGCTGCAGAGGTTCTCATAACAATTTGCAAATAGAAAGGCCAAAATAAACCCACTATTCTTTATAATTACTTAAAACTATCAATTTAAGAATAGATGATTTACTTGTTGATGGATTGAAAACATAACATAAAATAATAACATACTAAATCCTTTAGTCTCAGGAATAATTACTAGAACCAAACTGACTACATGAAAATACAGGTTATGAAAACATACCTAATTGATTTAATGCAGGCTGTGTGTTTAAAAAAGGACCACATATCCTGGAACTCAAGTTGAAGACCAATCTACCCTCAAACTCAAAGAGATCCACCTGCCTCAGATTCCCTAGTACTAGGATTCAAGTCATGAGCTACCAAACCTGGATAAAAATGCTATTTTATCCATATAAGTAATAAATTATGATAGCCATCACGTACTGATTTTAAAGGTACTATGAAATATATTCCTTACTATGTGTTATATGTCTTTTTCAGAAATATATGCAGACTGCGTGTGTGTGTGTGTGTGTGTGTGTGTGAACCAGTGTTGGGGCAGGTGAATACTCATGGGCTTACAGGAAAGCTAGAGGAGGACATGTTTTTCAGTATCCAGTTCTTTTGAGGCAGGTTTTACTCATTCACCATGGAGTGAAACAAGTCCCAGGGAGCATACTGTCTTTACCCCCCAATTTTCTTGATTTAGAGGTGTATGTCCAAACATTGGGATTTTTACTTGGGTTGTGGGATTTAAACTTAGGTCTTTAAGAAATCAGAGCAAACACTCTTATACACTGAACCTTCGCCCAGGTTCAGACATAGTCCATAACAGACACAAAGTCTTTTTAGGCACTGATATTTTAATTATATATTCTATTTACACATGTTTATGTTTTTATAATTAAACAATTTTTACTATATTTTGAACATTATAGTTGCAATTTTTACTTGTAATGTATTTTATATTTTTCCCTAGAAATAGATTATAGATTTCATTTTATAGTATCCTAGAGTAACTTGGTATTTATTTTTAAAAACAAGCAAATTTCTTTTTTCTTAGATCTAAGTTCTTTTAGTTTGTGCGAATGATACATGAGAGAGTGCAGGAAGAGTAGTCAGAGGGCAGGACAGGAGGGGGCATAAAGACTGGATTGTAAAAAAGGATTAAACAATAATAATAATAACAACAATAATAATAATAATAAATGAAGGAAAAAACCAAATTATCTATCTATCTATCTAACTACATATTTTATATTTTATTTCCCCAAGAAATTTAATATTTTGAAATTGCAAAGAAAAATTTTGATTCAATTTTATTAAAATTTATTGCAAATTTAGTTATTTCGCATGATTATTATGTTCTTTTCTTGTCCATAAACATGGTTTAAAACCTAATTAACATATTCATAAATAGCTATTACTGAAGTTAAAATTTCTTAATTGGTAATTATGTTCAGTTCAAAAAGAATTTCCTTCATAATCTCAAATGTAGTACTGAAAAGTATGATTTTAATATATCATTATTTATCCAAAATAGTTTTTATGTTTTTAAAACAAAATTTCATAGTTTGAATATTTTTCTATGTTCAAGAAACAAAGTGCTATTGTATTATTTGAAACTAATGTTTCCATATTTATTGAAATTAACAATGCTAAGCTTCTAAAAGATCAAAAATTTGAAATAATTCATAACAATTAGGAATATGAAGACTAATAAATATCTTTCTGTCTTAGGAAGGGCCAGGTATAGCTGAGATCACAGTAAAACTTTGCCAGAGTTTCAAAGGAGATCATGCATACTTCTTTAATCCTATAAAAATAAGTTGGAGTACATATAGGAGCTGGGAGGAGCTGAGGCAGTGTAGAGGATGCAAAGTAACTAAACAATTTGATGGGAAAAAAATGAAGGAACGCTTACAAACTTCTATGAGGCCAGTGTTAATTTTATATAAAAACTTGGTAATTATTCAACAACAAAAATTAAAACAAACAAAACCTGTAGTGCAATACCCTGGACAAACATAGATACAAAATTCATTAATGGAATATATGGTAAAATTAATACAAGCATATATCAAAAATAGCATTCACAATTATCAACTTTGATTTATGCTAGAACTGCAGGTATGTTTGAACATATAAAAGTATATAAATGAAATAAATCATATGAATTAATTCATAGACAAAAATCACATAATCAGCACAATAGATGTAGAAAGTACCTTTGACAAAATTCAGCATATTTTCATGATAAAAGTCCTAGAAAGTATTTGAAGGCAACCTTCTTTAACATTGTAAAATATGCATATGGTAAATTCACAGCCAGCAGTATCATAAATGGAGAAAATCTTGAAGCCATCCACTAAAACCAGGGAAAGGCAGGATCACTCAGTGTTCACACTCTGCTTAATATACTTTTTGACTCACTAGCCAGAGTAATAATACAAATAAAGAGTTGTAATCCTCTTTAGCTCCTTTACTTCTTCCCCTTAACTCTTCCACTGAGATCCTTGTGCTCAGTCTGACAGTTGGCTGTGAGTATCTACATCTGTATTGTTCAAGCTCTGCCAGAGCTTCTCAAAGGACAGCCTTACCAGGCTCTTTTCAGCAAGCTCTTCTTGGCATAGCAATAATGTCTGAATTTGGTGTCTGCAGAGGGAATGGGTCCCTAGGTGGGACAGTCTCTGGATGGTCTTTCCTTCAGTGTCTGCTCCACCATTCATTCCTGCATTTCATTTAGACAGGAATCATTCTGGGTTGAAATTTTTGAGATGGGTGGGTGACCCCATCACTCAACTAGGGGCAACGCCTATCCACTGGATATTGTCGCTACAGGTTCTATGACCCCTTTCTTGTGTATTTCAGCTAATATCAACCCTGTTGGGTTCTGGGAAACTCTTACTTCTCTGGCATCTTGGACTTTCTAGTGGCTCTGCCCAGTTCCCCATCCCCCAGTGCTATACACCTCCATTCAATTTTCTGTCCCTCTATGCTTCTCCCTTTCTCCTCCCACACTTGTTCCTGTCCCTGTTTTTCCTCCTCCACCTCTCTCCCTCCCATGTCTCTCCCTCTCTCCAACTCTTCTGAGTATTACTTCCCCTTCTAAGTAGGACTGAAGCATCCACACTTTGGTTTTCCTTCTTCTTGAGCCCCTATGGTCTGTGAATTGTATCATGGACATTTTGAGCTTTTGAGATATCCACTTATCCATTAGTACATACAATGCACATTCTTTTGTGACTGGGTTATCTCATTCAGTAACCAGTTCTATCCATTTGCTTGCAAATATCATAAAGTTACTGTTTTTAATAGCTGAGTAGTACTCCTTTGTGTAAATGTACCACATTTCTGTATCTATTCCTCTGTTAAGGGAAATCTGGGATGATTCCTGATTCTGGCTATTATAAATAAGGCTGTTATGAACATAGTGTGACATGTATCCTTGTTATATGTTTTAGCATCCTATGGGTATGTGCTCAGGAGTGGTATAGCTGGATCCAAACATTTTAAAATGACCAACACATTAAGAAAAGTGAGAATGAAATCTTATAAAAATCAGTAACATTTCTATATAACAATAACAGGCATGTTGAGAATAGGATTCCAGAAATACTCCTATTCACAGTATTCTGAAAAAAAAAATACTGAAAATAAAATTAGTTGAAGAAATGAAAAATATCTCTACAATAAAAACTTTAAATCTCTGAAGAAAAATTAAAGAATGTACTAGAAGACATGCTCACAGATTGCGGGAATTAATATTATAAAAATAACCATCCTATCAAAAGCAATTTACAAATTCAGGGAAATACTAATCAAAATCTCCATGTTACTACAGAAATTAAAAGTAAATTTTCCTAAAGTTCATAAGGACCTCAAAAAGTTCTATATAATCAAAATAAACTGAAACAAAGAACAATGTAGGCAGGAATGGTATACCTGATTTAAAGACATATTATAGAGCTTTAATAACAAAAAACATGACATTGGCTTAAGAACTGACATGCAGAAAAATGGAGCAAAATAGAAGACCAAACATAACTGCACATAGCTATAAGCATTATATATTTGGTGCAGATGCTAGAAAGATATACTGGAGATATCATCAAAATATGGATGTGTACAAGTAGAAGAAAATGTATTCCATATTTATCACCCTTCATAAAAACAACTATAATTGTAACAAAAGACTACATGTAAAATATGATGTAACAAAAATACTATAAGAAACACCAGCAACATGCTAAAAACACTGCTAGTTGAAAAGGCTTTCAGAATAGGACCCCATTTGGTCATGAATTAAGGCAAACAGATGGGGTCTTTTAAAACTAAAATGCTTCTTACAGAAAAAGAAAGAAAAGAATTTAATGAAGAGGAAACTCACAGAGTGAAAAGATTTGCTAGCTGATTTTGTTGCTGTTCTATTGCTGTAATGGAACACTTTGACACGGGCATTTAATAGGGGGGTTCCTTAAAGTTTCAGAGTTAGTTCCTGAGCATCATGGTGAGACATGTGGCAACGCACAGTCATAGGGTTTGAGAAGTCTGTAACCTACAACCTGATTTGTAGGCATTAGGCAGAGAGAGAGAGAGAGAGAGAGAGAGAGAGAGAGACACAGAGAGACAGAGAGACAGAGACAGACAGAGACACACAGAGAGAGACAGAGACAGAGACAGACAGAGACAGATATAGAGAGAAAGAAAGTAAAATTAAAAATGACTTAATTAGAAAAATGTAGTATGGGTGTTTTGGTCCTTCTTAGAAAGGGGAATAAAATACTCATGGGAGCAAATACAGAGACAAAGTATAGAGCAAAGACTGAAGGAAAAGCCACTCAGAGAGTGCCCCACCTGGGGATCTATCCCGTATACAGTCACCAAACCCAGACACTATTGTGGATGCCAATAAATGCTTGCTAAAAGGAACTTGACACAGCTGCCTCCTGAGAAGTTCTGCCAGATCCTTACAAACACAGAGGAGGATGCTTGCAGCCAACCATTGGACTGAGCTTGGGGTCCCCAATGGAAGAGTTAGAGAAAGGACTCCAAGAGCTGAAGGGGTTTGCAACCCCATAGGAAAAACAACAATATCAACCAATTAGACCTGCCAGAGCTCCTAGGGACTAAGCCACCAACCAAGGGGTACACATGGAGGGAACCATGTCTGGAGCTGCATATGTAGCAGAGGATAGCCTTGTCAGGCATCAATAGGTAAAGAGGTCCTTGGTCCTATGAAAGGTAGACGCCCCAGTTTAGGGTAATACTAGGGTGGGGAGGGAAGATGGGGTGGGTGGGTGGAGAACACCCTCATAGAAGCAGAGAGAAGGGATGGGATAGAGGGTTTCCTGGAAGGGGGGGAACCAGAAATGGGGATAACTTTTGAAATGTAAATAAATAAAATATCCAGTTATATAAAAAAAAGAAGAAAAATGGATTTTTTATTTGAAAAGTGTGTTCTCATAGTAAGAAATAAAAATGGTTATAGAATGCTTTAAAAGTGTGTAACCTCTTTAGTAATTAGATATAAATTAAATGTATAGTTATATTTCATATTTTAAGACTCAAAAACGCTGAAATCAGAAAATAAGCAACTAGTAGCTAACTCTGTCAAGGGTTCTGTAAAAGGGGTAATTGTGTTGATTATGAGGGAGGAAATCCTCCAAAGAGTTAATTACCTGGGTATCACTCTTGTCATTTTCCTAATAGATCTGCTATTATACTCCACAGAACTTTCTGAGCTATGTCTATTTCAACTGTACTCACAATAGCTAACATACAGAAAGAAGTCAAATGTCCTTCAGCTGATTAATAGATAATGAATATGTGGTATACATACATAGTAGAATTCTATTTAGCAGAAAAACAGAGAGAAAGAAACCATGACATATTCTGATAAATGGATGTAAATTGAATGTATTGTACTGAGTGAAAGAAACATCAAAAACCAGAAAAACAAATACCAAGTGTCTTCTTTTATTTCAGGAACATAGATCCAAATTGAGTCTTTAGATGTTAATTTGGGATTATCACCGAAGCGAGAACAAAAAAGGGAGAGACAGAGTGGATACAGCTACAGAAGGGTAATTAATGGGATATAGGGGTTATAAAATGAGAAATGAGAAAATCCAAGGAGGAAGAATATTGTAAAAGGAAAGGAAGGACAACACAGAGGAGATGGTGGGAAGAGTAGTAACAGTAGTGGGAGTTGAAAATACCATAGGAAACCACATTTTCACTTTAACTACAAGCACAGTATATTGTGAGTGTATACATAGAAAGAGAGTTTGAAGAAGGCACACCATTTAAGGTAATAAATCTCCACAATGGAGGATTATACTATCCAACCACCACTGCATTGTCAAGTACATGAAACATCCCTTAGTTATTGGTTTGGGAAATTAGAGAGATCCTCAAAGTAGTCTGAAGACTTTACATTACACTTGATTGGTTCCCAGAATATGAAAGAAAGCCCTTGGTGCTGAAGGCAGCACACAGTTCAGTCAAATAATTTGGAAGAACTGAACTATAACTGACTTGGAAGGCTCCTACCTGTCCAACTTGAATATTTTTGAAACATGTTAAGCACATGGCACAAAAGAAAACAATCAACAGTTCTACCAGAAAGTCTAAAGAGGACAACAATCAAAATCATAGAAAGATAGCGTCAAGTATTGCCATTTATATTCTAGAGCTATTTGTTGTTCAATTGGACTTTAGGCCTGCTCAATAAAAGGGGATTCGTGCCTGATATTGCAAACCCAGTCAATTACCTGTGGTTGGTAAGATCATGGACTTTATAGGAGAACCTACTACTGGCAATGTCTAAAACAAGTACAATTTCTGAGTGTATTGTAAATATGTATCATTATACCAACAGATATGCATAGTTCTTCCCATTCAATAAAGAAACTTCTTGAGCAGAAAGTATTGCAGAAATCTATAATTTGTTAAAATACAAAGAATGACCAACACCAACTGATAAATCTACATGTCAATACTTAATATATAAGGTTCTGGGACATGGCAGAATAGGAGGCTGAAAGATGATGTGTCTGCTGAGTTAGTGTCTTCAGTACTGGCAAGCTGTATGCATAAAGATAAAAAAGGAATAGTATGGTCATCTTCACTATACATTCACAATAGCAGCCATCTAAATTGTTAATGTGAATGGGAATCTCTCGTAAGTTTTTACTTCTAGGTAAAGGTACACAGTTAATTAATATTTTTCAAGGAGCCAGAACACGTCTTTCCTATGGATGAGGCCATAAGAGTTTGTCCAGTCTGTTGGTTGCCCTTTTGTCTATTTACAGTGTCCTTTGCCTTGCAGAAGCTCTGTAATTTCATGAGGTGCCATTTATCGATGCTTGATCTTAGAGCATAAGCCATTGGTGTTCTGTTCAGGAACTTTTCCCCTGTGCCCATGTATTTGAGACTTTTCCCCACTCTCTCTTCTATTAGATTCAGTGTATCTGGTTTTATGTGGAGATCTTTGAACCACTTGGACTTGAGCTTTGTACAGGGAGATAGGAATGGATCAATTCACATTCTTCTACATTTGGATTGCCAGTAGAACCAGCACCATTTGTTGAAGATGCTCTCTTTTTTTCCACTGGATGATTTTAGCTCCTTTGATAAAGATCAATTGACCATAAGTGTGTGGGTTCACTTCTGGGTTTTCAATTCTATTCCATTGATCTATGTGTCTGTCACTATACCAATACCATGCAGTTTTTATCACTACTGCTCTGTAGTACAGCTTGAGGTCAGGGAGGCTGATTCCCCCAGAAGTCTTTTTATTGTTGAGAATAGTTTTTGCTATCTTGGGTTTTTTGTTATTACATATGAATTTGAGAATTGCTGTTTCTAAATCTATGAAGAATTGAGTTGGAATTTTGATGGGGATTGCATTGAATCTGGAGATTGCTTTTGGCAAGATGGACATTTTTACTACATTAATCCTGCCAACCCATGAGCATGGGAGATCTTTCCATCTTCTGAGTCTTCTTCTATTTCTTTCTTCAAAGACTTAAAGTTCTTGTCATACAGATCTTTCACTAGTTTGGTTAGAGTCACAGCAAGATACTTTATATTGTTTTTGACAATTGTGAAGGGTGTAATTTCCCTAATTTCTTTCTCAGACTGTTTATCCATCGAGTATAGGAAGGCTACTGATTTGCTTGAGTTAATTTTGCATCCGGCCACTTTGCTGAAGGTGTTTATCAGCAGTAGCAGATCTCTGGTGTATTTTTCGAGTCATGTATGTGTACCATCATATCATCTGAAAATAGTGATATTTTGATTTCTTCCTTTCCAATTTGTATCCTTTTGACCTCCTTTTGTTGTCTAATTGCTCTAGCTAGAAGTTCAAGTAGTGTATTGAAAAGATAGGGAGAGAGGGGTGAGCCTTGCCTAGTCCCTGATTTTAGTGGGATTGCTCTGAGTTTCTCCCCATTTAGTTTGACGTTGGCCACTGGTTTGCTGTATATTGCTTTTTACTGTGTTTAGTTATGTTCCTTGAATTCCTGATCCTTCCAAGAGTTTTATCATGAAGGGATGTTGACTTTTGTCAAATGCTTTTTTTCTTTGAGTTTGTTTATTTAGTGGATTGCATTGATGGATTTCCTGGTATTGAACCATTCCTGTATCCCTGGGATGAATCAGGCTTGATCATGGTGAATGATCATTTTGATGTATTCTTGGATTCAGATTGGGAGAATTTTATTGAGTATTTTTGCATCAATATTCATAAGGGAAATTGGTTTGAAGTTTCCTTTTATTGATGGGTCTTTGTGAGGTTTTGGTATCAGTGTAACTGTGGCCTCATAGAATGAGTTGGGTAGTGTTCCTTCTGTTTCTATTTTGTGGAATAGATTGAAGAGTATTGGTATTAGGTCTTCTTTGAAGGTCTGATAGAATTCTGCACTGAACCCATCTGGTCCTGTGCTTTTTTTGGTTGGGAGACTTTTAATGACTACTTCTACTTCTTTAGGGGTTATGGGAATGTGTAGATGGTTTATCTGATCCTGACTTAACTTTGGTATTTTGTATCTGTCTAGAAACTTGTCCATTTCATCCAGATTTTCTAATTTTGTTAAGTATAGGCTTTTGTAGTAGGATCTGATGATTTTTTTTTAATTTCCTCAGAATCTGTTGTTTTATCTCCCTTCTCATTTCTAATTTTGTTAATTTGAATACTGTCTCTGTGACTTCTGATTAGTCTGGCTAAGCTATCTATCTTGTTGATTTTCTCAAAGAACCAGCTCCTGGTTAAGTTGATACTTTGTATACTTATATTAGTTTCTACTTGGTTGATTTCAGCCCTTAATTTGATTATTTCCTGCCTTCTACTCCTCTTGGGTGTATTAGCTTCTTTTTGTTCTAGAGCTTTCAGGTATACTGGTAAGCTGCTAGTATATGCTTTCTCCAGTTTCTTTTTGGAGGCACTCAGAGCTATGAGTTTTCCTCTTAACACTGCTTTCATTGTGTCCCATAGGTTTGGGCATGTTGTACTTTCAATTTCATTAAATTCTAGGAAGTCTTTAATTTCTTTCTTTATTTCTTCCTTGACCAAGTTATCATTGAGAAGAGTGTTGTTCAGCTTCCATGTGTATGTGGGCTTTCTGTTGTTGTTGCCATTGGAGACCGGCCTAAGTCTTAGTGATATGATTGGAGGCATGGGATTATTTCAATCATCTTATATCTGTTGAAGTTTGTTTTATGGCCAATTATATGATCAATCTTGGAGAAGGTACCATGAGCTGCTGAGAAGAAGTTATATTCTTTTCATTTAGGATGAAATGTTCTATAGATATCTGTTAAATCTATTTAGTTCATAACATCTATTAGTTTCACTGTGTCTCTATTTAGTTTGTGTTTCCAAGATCTGTCCCTTGATGATAGTGGTGTGTTGAAGTCCCCCACTATTATTATGTGAGGTGCAATGTGTGCATTGAGCTTTAGTAAAGTTGCTTTTACCAGTGTGGGTGCCCTTGCATTCGGGTCATGGTCACTTCACAGCAACCATTGGGTTGAGTGTGAGTTCTCAGATGGAGGAGTTCGAGAAGGTACTGAAGGAGCTGAGGAGTTGGTAGCCCCATGGAGGGAGCAACAGTGTATACTGTTCTGACCTTCTGATGCTCCCAGAGACTGGATCACCGACCAACGAATACAGATGGAAGGACCCATGGTGCTGGCCACATATTTGGCAGAGAAGGGTCTTGTTAGCCATCAGGGTGAGGAGAGGTCCTTGGGCTTGAGGGTGTTAGATGCCTCAGTATAGGAGAATGCCAGGGAGGGAAGGCAAGAGTGGGTGAGTGGGGGTATGGGGGAATATCCCCATAGAGGCAGAGGGAGGGGGAGGGAATAGGGTTTTTCCAAAGGTGAGATGTGGAAAGGGGGAAACCTTTGAAATGTATATAAAGTATCAAAAAAAAATTTGTCCAGTCCCAAGCTTTAGGCCCTATGTCTTCACAGAATCGACTCAGAAGTCTCTCTCTCTCTCTCTCTCTCTCTCTCTCTCTCTCTCTTTCTCTCTGTATCTCTTTCTCTATCTCTTTCCTCTCTCTCACTCTCTCCTTCTGTGTGTGACATAGATAAGATTATATACATCATATTTATAACACTGATTGAAAAGTTCATAAATTCAAAAACACTGTGTGAGACACAGGAGGAATTGGAAAGATTCAATGGACAAAGGAAATGATGAAAACAGTATTCTCGTATAACATTGTATAAAATAAGACATTTAAATATAAATACAAGAGTATATAAGAAAAATATCTGTTAATAAAATTTCAATTGCACAATATGTTTCATGATAGGAAATAAAACTTTCAGAAAGATAATTTGATATATTACTTCCCAAGAGTGAGATTCATGAATTTAAATCAATTTTAGTTATCATTCTGCTGCCTTAAATATATTTGAAATTGGTAAGTATATATTTTGATTCTTGTTACATATTTGAATGACGTGAATCTGCTCATTAGTTCTTTCTATGTTAATTTGAAAAGATATAAATAGAAAGGTCAATTTTAATTTATGGATCACTAAGTGAAGTTGACAACTTTGATAACATTTAAGCTGCAAGTGGATAATATATTTGGAGACTAAAATGATAAATATAATAAATATAAATATAAACAAATAAGAAGTATGTTCACAAGAATTGTAGTAGGTGGTATTTCTTGAGCCTTGTCAAATTAGAGAACAGTTTAAATTGCTTCTAATTTTCTGTTTTTTCAAAATTTCAATAGTACCACTATTAAGTTCAGTTTTCAAATATTAAACTACTAAAGTGTCAAAGTATTTTTTGATATATCAACATGAATTTCCTTGTTTATTTTTGAGATGGTAATTCACTTACTTTTCTCTCCTCTACTTCTTCCCTCAAAGCTCTTCTTTACACCTATTCTCACTTTCCCTCCACATTTTTAAAAATAATGTCTTTCAAATTGTTGTTGAAAAGCGTCTTCATGAGTACAGACTTTACATCAACTTTACCTACTTCTACCTGAACAACTTGTCCTATGTTCTTGTTCATCTCACCTTCACTTTTAAAAAAATATTATTGTTACACACACACACACACACACACACAATGGATAACCTTGATTGTCAACTTGAGCAATTTTCTTTGTTGGTTCATTTGAGCTTGGAGGCCACACCCTAACACTAGGTTAGGGTTTATAGAACATGAGAGTAAAAAGCTTTTGCTTTATTTATTTTTTCTTTTATTGTATATTTTCTTTATTTACATTTCAAATTTTATCCTCTTTCCAGGTCTCCCCTCTAGAAACTATATATATATATATATATATATATATATATATATATATAT